>VYXF01001778.1:244791-290360 GCA_013397295.1 Polioptila caerulea
GGCACCCACAGCACACCCCAGAACAGCCCAGCACCCACTGTTATTTTTAATTTGATTTTGTGAATCATAGTGCAAGTGTTATTTCCCTTTTTTAAGTCTAGGATAGCATGAAATAAGAAAATATGAAAGAATATTTACTATGCAGACTACGTACATTAAAATGTATATATCAACCTTTTAACAAAAATATAAATTTAAAATTTAAAGGTTCTGGGTCCTAATTCTGTTTCTTCTGTCACTGTGGATATGCCATCATATTGTAGTGTTCTCATTTCTTTTCAACAAAATTAAATTCTCATTTTCCTTTTAGTATTAATATTAGTCGCCGAATACCTGTTCAGTGTTACAAGCAAGGAAAGTGCTATTGATAAATCAAATGTACATTTTCAGATAGGACAATACTTGCTAAAGCTCGAACTATATATTGATATATATTTGACACTCCTTTTTTTTTAATATTTTCAATGAAGTTCAGATACATGGGAAAATAATGAAACTTAAACCCAGTAATAATCTCTTTCACTTATTCTTAGTGGCAAAAATCTTTGTGTCATTGCTCTTGAGTGTCTAACTAATATTTGCCCTAAGCAGTCTAAATACCCAAACTTTCTATTCTAAATCCAGTATTAGGCATCAAGAAGATATTTGACTTAAACTTATTACTAAAGATTGTTAAATTAATTTAAGATAATAAATTATCCAATACAGTAATCTTCACTAAAATGATGATTACTTTAATAGCTAATATATTTAATATATTTTTTTAATTATTATATGTTTTCAAACAGATTAGTACTTGTTAGAAATGATGTAAACTTCTTAGAAAGTTTACTCATTTATTTGGCAAATGGTGAATATAAAGTTGCAGAAAATGTATCTTGAATACAAATCTTAATACTTAAGCATGTCTTTTTCATTGTTTACCTTTCCTATGTCACACAAAATTAATAGAGACTGCAGCCTAGTAAGTACAATTTTGCCATTAATACAAGGCCACAGAATTTATGCTGACATGATGTAGGCTTGCCTTGGCCTGAGTTTGTTTTCACTATTTTTGATAATTCATAGGTGTCAAGTGATTATTTCTTGAGCTGTGGCATTTCAGAAATGTTGTGCTCTGATAATACTGCATACAATAATGATCTGATAAAGTTATATAGGTCTTGCATAGCAAGCAACATACTTAGAGAGGCTGAGGGAGGCTAATGTGCAACTTTCAGATTTTAGTAAACAATGAGAAAGAAGCAGACTACGTAAGAAAACATAAAAAGAATGAATAACTGACTCCAAGACTGAAGAGGAATATCACTTCTTCATGTCCAGGAGTGTCAGACTCCTCATAACAGATCCTTGGATGCTCTTAATTCATTGTAATCCCCAAGCAGGGGCACAGAGAAAAGGATAAAAATAAGACAAAAGAAATACAGGGGAGGGTGGAAAGGCTTAACTTTTATCAGTGTATTATTATCATTGATGCTTTTCTATATTGGATAATTCAGACTATGAGATCATTAAAACATTAATTAGAATAACAATAAGTTGTATTCCCTTTGGCTATAACAAAATTCTCTGGCTAATATCATATTACATAAGTGCATTACAACTCAATTTTTGGTCTGAAGTTTTGTGTAGCAAACATACACTATTTTTCCATGTACTCTATACCACTGAAGTACTCTCCAGTGACAGGACTCTGGGGGCTCTAGTGCACCCAAACAGGACTGGCCAGCCTTCCTGGGGCCTCTCCCCACCCATGCCTATTGTCCAGGGCCCCAAGGCTGAAGCCATGAATCCCTGCCCCAGTGATGCCATAGAAGTGCTTGTCCCCCTCTTTCTCTATTCCTGCTCTGCCTAGCCATGGGGCTAATGTCCCCGCCTGGCCTTGGCCTGTCCTCTTTTCCATGCAGGTGTCCAATGCCCAGGGTTTGGCCTGCCTCCAGATGCGCCCAAAGCCTGCTCTACTCCCTGCCTGGGGGCAGGGGAACCAACACTGGCTGAAAAGCCCTGCACTGCCACCCTCAACCCTGCCCCCTGAACTCGCCAGCCCTCAGGGGCTGTGCTTGTCTCTTATTTATTCACTTTGAACAAAGCAACACAATAAATTTAACAAGAAGTTGGTTTTTTCCCCTTATTTCTCACTGAGAATAAATAAAGTTAATCTGTAAGCAGAATAAATCTTAATTATAAAGCAAAGCAAAGTTGAACAATTTATAAATGAAACTGTACCATCTTTTATGTTTTGGTTTTATCTAAAAGGTCAGGAAAGACTAAAAAATAATACTTTTAAAGAAAGGTCAGGTTCTAAGAGAGATGAAAACAATTCTCTGGCAAGGAAAAAGGCTTTTTCAGTATAAAAATGGATTCAAAATCCACTTAGAGTTTACAGAGATAAAGCTATTCCTGCAGAATGTTATGTGCTGTCAAGTGGGCAGTAAGTGAACTTTTAAGCTATGAAGTGGCATCCAGTGCAAAATAAGAGTTTTGCCCGAGGAAAATCTTCCCTGTGAGAGGACCTCAGCAATACATTAGACAACAATTTCAAGATGTCCTAAGGTAAATCCTTACACACTAAAATTTCAAAATAATTTTAAGAAGAATTACATATGCATTGCCTTAGTGAGCATTTCAGGAAATTTTGCACAGCAATACAATGATAAAAATGATAGTGCTCTTGTTCAATAGCCGAAATTACTCCTAATATTGCTGAAAGCTCGGTTACTACAAGTATCTTTCCTCACTTTTATGTTGCGCAGAGAAATGCTCACAAAGACAACTACAGGAAAAAGTATATTGGTATTGGTATTGGTGCATCTAAAAACATGGTAATTTGACACTATCTTACATAACATCTTAGCAAGTAAACTCAGGAAATGTGTGTTAGATGAATGGACAGTGAGATGGATCAAGAACAGGATGAAAGGCAGAGCTCAGAGTGTGGTGATGAGCAGAGCAGAATCCAGCTGAAAGCCTGTACTTAGTGATGATTCCCAGCGATCAATACTGGGTCCAGTCTTATTCAATTTCTTTTTCAATGACCTGGATGAAGGGATTGAATGTTCCCTCAGCAAGTTTGCTGATGATATGAAACTGGGGGGAGTGACTGATACACCTGAAGGCTGTGCTGCCATTCAATAGGAAGAGTGTGATCAGCAGATCGAGAGAGGTGATCCTCCCCCCCACGTGGCCTTAGTGCAGCTACATCTGGAGTGTTGTGTCCAGTCCTGGGCTCCTCAGTACAAGAAAGACAAGGAGATACTGAAGAGAGTACAGTGGAGGGCAAAAAAGATGATGAGGGGTCTGGAGCATTTCTCTTACGAGGAGACTCTACAGGAGCTGGAACTGTTTAGTTTAGAGAAGATTGAGAGGGAATCTCATCAATACATATAAACATCTCAAAGGCAGGTATCAAGAAGACAGAGCCAGACTATCTTTGGTGACACCCAGTGATGGCACAAGGGCTAATGGCCATAAACTTAAACACAAAAAGTTTCAGATCGACATGAGGAAGAACTTTACATTGAGGGTGGAAGAGCACTGGGACAGGCTGCCCAAGGAGGTCGTGGAGTCTCCCTCTCTGGAGACACGCAAAACCCGGACGTGTGCCTGCCTAACCTGCTCTAAGTGACCCTGCTTTGGCAGAAGGGTTGGACTGGATGATCTCCAGAGGTCCCTTTCAACCCTGGCAATTCTGTGACTCTGTGATTTTTCAGAAATGGCAGCAGTTTTGGGATACTGCTTACACTTCTTGACTGATAGAACTTAAAAATGTCAAATTTTGAGATGTCTTGTTGCTCACCATATCTGAACATTTCAGACTTCATCAGAATGGTTGAAGTTGAGAGGCATCTTAGAATTTAGCCACTTTCAGAATTGTCAGCAGTTTTACAGTCATTACTTGATATTTACTTTACCTAAATTAAATGGCATGACCATATCTACAGAGGCAAGAGTTTCTTAGACATTCCATACAGTTCCAAAGTAACTTTTTCACACTTAGGAAGAAGTTGCTGGATAGCAGTGAATGAGAGTTTTCAGATATAACTTTGATCCCCCAGGAAATAATAAATAAAATCTCTACCAACAAGTAAACAAAAAACCAACCAAACAAAACCAAGCCAAACAAAAAAAGTAGAAAAAACCCCACAAAACAACATAAAACAAAACAATACAACAAAAATTACAAAAAACCCTCATCACATTAATTCTAGAAAAAGTGAGTACAAAATTGAGTAAAAAAGAGATTTTGCCTCTGTACAAAGACCATGGGATATTTAATATTCATTATGCACTCAAAAATGACTGTGATAGCCTCCACAAGCAGTTTAAGGATGAATATATGATATTCAAGAACCATCTGGACACAATTCTCTGCAATGTGCTCTTAGGGGGATCCTGCTTGTGCAGGGAGTTGGGCCAGATGACTCCACTGTGGCCCTGCCCATATCAGGGGTTTGGAAAAAGATGAGCTTTAAGATCCCTTCAAACTCAAACCATTCCATCATTCCGTGATTCTATGATATCCATTTTATGATTCTTTCAATTTCTTTAAGGATGGTTAATATTCAGAATTTCCCACTGGGGACATTGGTAATTTGAATGATTCTTGGCTTAAGTTCTACTGACTAGTTTACTCTAAGTGTCAAAAGAGTGTCTTCAAATGGCTTCAACAAGCAGAAGGTAATTTATCATAATTGAAATTTCTTTCAAAACTATAACATTTTTATCATTAATTTGTTTAAATTATGAGCTTGAGAACTTTCTAGGGAAACATGTTATAAAGCTTATATAAACATGTAAGCTTTATATGTTTATATAAGCTTTATATATCTTTCATGAAAAACCAAACAACCTAACACAATGCTGTATACAAATGAAGAATCTTTTTTTCTTATATCTTCAATTAAAAAGCTGTGTACGTTATCTGCCTGTTACACTAATACACTAGACATATATATTAGAAATTAGAAAGTATGGCTTTTAATCTCAAGTTTACTATTTACTGAGAAGAGAAGGAAAAATAATCTCAGGTGAAGAAAAACAGAAAAAGCAGCAGTTTGTTTTACTTTCACAGTGAGTAGACCTCTTCCCTTTTGAATTTGAGTCAATCTGATTTAATTTGAATATATGTCCTTCAAATTAAGGATTCTCTTCACAAATATTCTTAGTATAGTATAGTATATATTTCATAGTGTACCAAGGCAGTACTATGAACTAAACCAACATTATCTAAGCAATTCTGCCAGCTTTGTGAAAAACAGAATGGTAAGTCCTGCCTAGCTTCCAGCTGCCCTGGATTAGGGGTCAAGAGACCTGATGCCGTATTCCACTTCTAACTTTCTGGTAATTTTGTGTAAGTCACTATGAAGCATATGCCTCAACTCTGATATCTAAAAGAGACCTAATAAATATTTCTAATATCTCTATAATTTGTAACTTTATGGTCTGTGTATCTCCCCTCCTCCCACAGATTTATTCATTTTCCAAGGGTCCTATATAGATGAATCACTTTTCAACCAGAAACTTACCCATATGTTTGATATCTTTGTTTTACCTGAACTTTCTTCAACTTTGTTGTTTTCTGTGGAAGTGCAGAGAGGCCGGAGCAACAACTGGAGTCAAGGTGAAGGCTAATTTATACAGCAGCCTGTTTTCTGTTCTGTCCTCTATTCTTTCTCTAGTATTTAAGTTAAAAAGCACAAAGGTGTGTTTTTCTGAGCGTTTTAAGTATGGACCTGAGGACTATGGAGTGCTCTTGGTATACTGACTAAATTAAAGCATAAGAGCTTGCTGATATTACTGACAAAAGTAATGATCAACAGATCTCATAGTTCTATTTCCAAGCTTTTTTGCCTCAGCCTTCACTGGCAAATCCTCTTCCCACACCTCTCGAGTGGATGGGCTTCAAGACGGGGACTGGAAGACCAAAATCTTTTACACTGTCAGAGAAACTCAGGTTCATGACCACCTTAACATACATATGGGACCTGATGAGCTGTACCACAGAGTCCTGAGGGAATTTGCTGATAGAGTTGCCAACCCACTGTCCATGATACTTCAAAAGTCTTAGCAGCCAGGCAAAGTCCCAGGTGACTAGAAATGGGGAAAATTTTACCTATGTTTAAAAAGGGTAGAAAAGAGGATATTGGGAATGACTAACTTGTCAGTATCACCTCTGTGCCTGGGAAAACCACGGAAAAGAATCCTCCTAGAAGCTGTGCTGAGGCACAAGGAGGACAAAGAGGTGATTCAGAGCAGTAGCGCGGCTTCACCAAGGGCAAATCCTCTCTAATCAACCTAGCAGCCTTTTACAATGGACCAACAACATCAATCATCAAAGGACCATATGTCATCTATTTGGACTTCTGCAAAGCCTTGGATGTGGTTCCCCACAACATCCTTCTGTCTGAAGGAAGAGACATGGATTCTGTGGTTGAACTGTACAATGGATGAAAAATTGCTTGAACGGTTGTGTACAGTGAGTAACGTTTTGGACAGTTTAGTGTTCTGACAAACATGATAGTAAAAGTGGTTTCCTGTTTCGGTGCGTGTTTGATAATTAGTCCTGTTTTTAATTGATTACAGTTTCTCCATGTATTCCCCCACATTGTTTCATAATTGGTATGTCCCTTAACTGTGTTATTCCTTCAATGTTAGCAGTTATTTGTCAATACCCAGANTCTCAGTATAAAACCCTCTGCACACCGCCAGCAGATGTCTTTTGGGGCTCTAAATCTCGATACATAATAAACATCCCAGTCCCACCCCACAGACCCGTGCTGCTGTCATTTGTTCCTGTGTCGAACCAGCGATAACTGGGATCTGCAGAGCTCATGGGGGACTGTCACACCCCAAAAGTCACCACCAGCCAGGAACATGCACTGCGACAGTTTCCCTCAGGGGTCCGTATTGGGATCAGTATTATTTAGTGTCTTCATCAACGATATAAACTGAGGCATTGAGTGCACCCTCAGTGCACTGCCAGTTTGAAGACTAGAAGAAGCCAAGTGCTGTGGCTGACATGTCAGAGGGGTGGGATGCCATTCATAGAGACCTGGACAAGCCTGAGAATGGCCTATGAGAACCTCATTAAATTGAATAAGGCCAAGTGCAAGGTCCTGTACCTGGCTCAGGGCAACCCCTGGGATCAATACAGCCTGGAAGATGAATGGATTGAGAGCAGTCCTGCCAAGGACCCGAGGTGCTGGTGAATAAGAGGCTGGACGTGGATGTGCACTTGCAATGTGCACTAGTAGCCTGAAGGTCAGTCGTATCCAGGGCTGAATCAAAAGCAGCATGGGCAGCAGGGCTAGGGAAGGGATTTTGTCCCTCTACTCTGCCCTTGTGAGATCCTACCTGGAGTGCTGCATCCAGATCTGGGGCCTTAGCACAAGAAGAATACAGATCTGTTACAGAAGGTCCAGAGGAGGGCCATGAAGATGATTAGATAGACACAGCAACTCTCCTATGAGGAAAAGCTGAGAGAATTCAGCGTGGAAAAGAGATTTGGCCTGGCTGACTGTTCAATCCAACTAGCACAGACTAGATTCGAACCAGGGTATGTCAAGAATTATGACAAGCCATAATTATTCAACAGAATCCCTTCAGGTTCAATCTCCTTATTACTACCCATCTTGTCATCTAAATCTTTCTTTCACAATCCCTCACTCTCCACTCTAACCACTTTAATTGGCTCTCCATCCTCTACATATTCAGAAAATTTCATTTTCTGAAAAGCTACCAGCAATGTTCATATTAACCCTGGATCCAGAACAAAAATAATATACATTTTGGCATCTATACAGCAAAGCAAGTAAGTACATTAGAAAGAAACACACACTACAACAAACATCAGTGGTAGAAACACTTTAGTATTCACATTGCTGTTCTGTTTTGATATTTTTCAGACAGACTTAGAAGGTTTGACCACAATGGTTTTCAGGGGACTTTTACTATTTTCTTTTAAATATGAATGGTACTGAAATTTCACATAATGGAAATCTAATAAATTACATAACTGAGAATCTCTTTGGTACTAGTTAGTGATTTTGCACTTTAACAAATTCCATGGAATAACATTCATATGCAAGGTTTATTGCCTCAGCTGCATTTAAGTGAAAACACTTTGTTGAACAGAGATGTATATTTAATAATTTCCTGGTGCTTGTGTGCTTGAATGGGGAAAAAAAAATTCTTTCAGCTTTCTCATACTGCTACTGATACAGTACACAAATAAAGCAGCCAATGTTTTAAAGTATAAAGAGATCTATTGATTGGAACTAAAGTGGAGAATGTGTAACTTGGAATTAAAAAGGTAGTTCAGAAAATTTCATTTCTTACTTGAAATAGCTTTTATTAAAAGATTAACTTTTCTTTAAATAGACTTAAATCCTTATTTACTGGGGGACATTTTGCAAAAGGTACTTTTACTTCACAAAATAGATAATCTTAGACTTAATTCTGAAGAGTAATACCAAATGTCCTCAACCTTATCTATACTGGGAATGAGTAAAAAGTATAGCATTTCATTTAACACTAAGAAATAACATCTGGCACAATTTCTTGCATGGATCACTTCCATATTCGTATTCCAAAGCAGAATTTTGGATTTATTTTTTCTATTGGAAAAAGAATAACACTCCAATCTTTAGGCAGGAAACTATCCAGCATATTATTCAGACTTCATGCATAGGGTGTGATTAGTTTTTACAAATAATAGATCAAGGAGATTTAAAGAACACAACAGCTACGTTTCACATATTTTATCCCTCAACATAAACCTAGACAGTTTATTAATTCAAAATTAAAACTACATCATTACTCCACCTTTATAACCTTAAGGACATGATGATATGCTTTCTGTCACAAATGCAAGTGTTCTCAGTCACTAAATAGCAAACAATACCCAGTTTAGGCTAAAGAGAAAGAAAAGATATTTCTGCATAATAATTGATGTCATTTAATTAGAAAGTACATGGGAAAATTTGAGTGTGAGGGTAGACAAAAAAACCCCCATATTCAGTTACTTCATTATCTAGTTCTCTTCATCTGCCTGTTGTTTTCTTATTAAAATTATTTCTTTCTGTGTGTGTGTCCCCTCATGGTAGAAAATTACCCCTCCGAAATGTAAAATAACTCCTAGAACTAAAAAAAAATGTTGAAAATGCTGAGGGAGGGAAGAGGAGTAGAAGGAAATGGGAGTCAATCTTCCAGCAGAAATAAATCCAATGTATCTGATGTCAGTGACACTACTAGTTTTAGCATTTAAAATCTGATTTCTAAAGTTAGACCATGTCAGGTTTGTTTTCTTTAATATATAGTAAACTTTATAATGGTCAAAACTATTAATAAACTAACTTGAATGACTTATTGCATTCAATTATTAATAATAATTCATAATAAATAATTTCCGCATCTGAAAAATAGAAATTAATTTAAAAATCGAAACATATTATGAGAACATTTGCATTTCAAAAATTTTCCAAGACGTAACAAAATGTTCCAACATTTAATCTCACTGCTAAATATTCTGAATGTAAACAAGTATTTTTTCCAGCTTTTTCTTTCAGTTATTTTATCATCCTGACATGAACAGATTTTCAGTGTAATATATTATGCTGTTTGGAGGCTATGAAGCATACAGATGTATAGGTTAATGTATTAATGTTTTGACCTAATCAAAATGAAATATTTTGAAGGTCCTATACACTCTAGAGTTTATGTACTATTAATAGCAGTTTTCAACTGCCATAGAAAATTTATTTTCCTAGTAAATTTTCCTTGAATGTTAGTGTATTTCCTTAGATGAAATATTTTAATAGATTTATTTTTAAAAATATATATGCATATATATAGATAGATATGCATTAACATAGGTAGAAATCTAAATCTAAATATTATATATATATTTAAATATTTTAAATCTTTTTCATATATTGATATAGGTATACATATATATATACATGTGTGTGTATATATATGCGTGTGTGTACATATATATGAACAGGATCACTAAAACCCACTGAGGTTTAAATAATTCTTTTCCCTTCCAGAAACCAGGATTCTTCATATTACCTATGGATTTTATAATTTTAATATAACATTTTCCTAGTTTTTTCTATTTGCTTGAAATCTTGCATTTAACTTCAATTTATAAATTCCCAAGCTTTCAAGCAAAGTGACTCAAGTAAAGAAAATGCTTTCTAAGCATTACCTAAATTGAAATAAAGAGTAATTCGATACTTTTTTCTTATCTTTTCCAGAGGAGCTGGAATTATTTAGTCAGTAGTACATAAAGTATTATCATCTAGTCTTTCTTAAAAAATAAAGAGTATGTAGAATAGGAAATTAAATAGAAAGATATTAAAATTTTTGAATGCCCTTAAAATCTCATAGGTTTTTCTGTATGGTAAATATGAAATTAAGAAGATATATTCATTAAATCATTAAAAATGGAAAGGATAACCCTGTACTGCATCATTTAACACTTGTTCCAGAAGCAAATTTCTAGCTATCAAATTAAGCATCAGCACAGACTAACATATCTTAACATTTAACGTTAATTCTATTGACATTTTTAAGTGAAATATGATCTTACTTGAAGTAAAAAACAATTGAATTAAAATTTTAAAATTAGATCTCTCTGGGTCCGTAGACAGTATCAGAACTAAGTGCCAATAGTGGTGTTATTTAAACCTATCACTGGGGGAGTTCTAAAACTAAGTTCTTTACATTTGGGGATGGTCAACAAAATGGAACTTTTTTCTCCTGTACAACTTTACAACAACAAAGTTCATATCATCTGTGCACTCTAATTGTGTGAGTGTATAATTGTGAAAAAAAGATATCTCAAGGGTGAAAAGGTGAAAAAGAATCTGTTTAGAAAATATATCTCAGTATGAGATGGAGCTGAAAGACCTGGGAGTATGAAAATCCACTAAAAGCATTCACTGATATGATGATGTATGCAAATTTAAGCTCTTGTTATGCCTGAAGGTAAAAAAAAAAACAAAAAAACTTCTTAGAAGCTCTGGTAATTTCAGTCTATGAAGAAAGGATTCCTTTCTCCTCCATCCATTGCAAAATCAGGTAGCCATCTGGTCCATTTTGACAAAAGAAGTTCAAGGTCTTAAAAGTCACAGATTCACAATTCTGATAACAAAGTATCTGTCTTTTAAAAAAAAAAAAATAAAGGAAATATCTCTCATCTGTCAAATATATTATCAATGCAAGCAGCAACTTATTTGCACTGGCCTAAGCAGAAGATATAGCCCTTGTCAAAGTTCTACAAATGTGACTCAAGTGATGCAGTACCTTTCTTTCTCATAGGGAGTCTCAAGCCCTTGAATGTTCTGGTACAAAAAACCAACATTTTTGTAAGTTGTTAGTAAATGCAAACTGAGATTAAAAACCTACATCAGTGTGTCTGTAGTTGCACTAGGCATAAAAACTATTAGAATAAATGCAAATCTAGTCATAGTAGTCAGTGGAATATAATTTTAATTAATTTTAAAGTATACATCTAAGACAGGATATAACAGATGCCTATATGCTGTTTCTTCCTTCCCATCTTCCAGTTTCTATGGCAGTATGGCACGGTGTCCGGTTCTTGCTAGGATGGAGTGAATTTTCTTCCTAGTTGCTGTTATAGTGCCATGTTTTGGATTTAGGATGAGAATGTCACACTGATATTTTAGTTCTTGCTGAGCAGTGTTCACCATGAGCCAAGGACTTTTCCACTTCTCATGCTGCTCTGCCAGCAAGGAGGCTGAGGGTGCACAAGAAGCTGAAAAAGAACACAGCTGGGAGAGCTGACCCCAACAGGCCAAAGGAATATTCCATTTCATATGACATCATGCTGAATAGGGGATGTGGCAACTTGTCTGGGAGGTGGCAACTGCTGCTCAGGGATTGGAAGGAAATTGTTTGGCAGGTGATGAGTTGCTTTGTGCATCACTAGTTTTGTATGTTCTTTTATCATTATTACTATTTCCCCATCCTTTTCTGTTGTGCGCTTTATCTCAGTCCAAGAATTTTGCCTTAGTTCTGACTCTCCACTCTCTCACTTGGAGCAAACACCTGCTTAGTATTTAGGTATCTGACATGGTAAACACACCATGTGATCTCCTGCAAGCCCTAACTTGCCAGCACCATGCAGATGTCTCCTCCAGTCTAGAACACCTCAATCCAGATGACCACTACCATGTGGTCATCTGAATCACTCTACAACCCACACTGGCAGGATTAGCAAGGCATGGGGAAGGCTCAGTTTCCCATACATAATTTGAATTGGAGAAATTTTGTAACTTCATAACAAATGTCTTGGTAACACCGTGGTTTGTTTCCCCAAAGAACTTCTGCACTTCTGCCACTGCCACAGAAATACATTGGGCATCCTGGGTGATTTCAGTGATGCATCAGTGCACATATATACCAGTACAGTGCTTCACAGCTCTCCAGCTTTAATGGGTATGCAGATACCTACAGGTGTCTAAACACAAATCTTACCTATGTGTCTGTTACAGCTGCTAGTCTTTCAGCAGTAGTACAGTGTACTGTTTGTTGCATTAACTTTCGAGATAAGAAATGAATGTCAAAATCTGATTAAATTGCCTAATGTTGAGAAAAAAGTGACAAATACAGTTTTCCCCTTCTGGCAACTCTAGCCATGATGTTGTAAGGCAGCTTAGTACTATTGTCCTTTACCTGATTGGCAATTGCTTTATATTCTTTTGGAAAGCAAAAGAAAAAAATTAAGAAAAGCTAACTCCATAAATAATTTATGAGTGAAGTTACATTTCTATTCATAAACAAAATGACAGAAAGAAAAAGAAAGTAACAATAGAAAATCAAGCAGAACAAGAAGAAACTTTTCAACATCTTTTCTTCATAATTAATCCCACATTCAAGGTGCTCACATTTATCCAACCTCAGCTCCACATAGTTGGCTGTCAAGTATGAAGGAGAGTAGCCATTTGCATGGATTTAAATATGAGCAGGATAACTAAATTTTATTCTATTCTGAAATGTTTATGGATATATTTCATAGCTTCCTCTGTATTTTCCTATAAACAAAAGATTCTTAATGGATGGCAAACGTGTTTGTGCACTCAATTTATATATTTGATATCATTTTGCTCAAAGTGGAAGCATGAGTTTGCACATGGCTTAAATAGAGGTCAACAAATGAGGGAAGAAAATAAAATCAGTTAAGAAATTATTTCAGAAGTCAAATGATTGGCAATTGTAGGGCTACTCTTGAAACCTTCAAGAGCTTTAAGGGAGGACAAAGATAGAGACTGAGAGGAAAAGGATGCTGAATCTAAAAAGATAGAAAAATTATAAATGCTTATAGTAATGTCAAACTATCAGAAAACCAAGATTTTTTTTTTTTTTTTCCCCTGGAAGTCTTTTCTGAATCTGGATATGCTTGATATAAAGAAGATTGAAGTTTGTGTATGTCAGTCAGTAAGACCAGATGCTGTGAAGCTAACTTAATCCCTTCTGTCCACTTAGATAATATTATGGAATCATTCATAAATGATGGAGTGCAAAAAGTAACCAAAAGAAATCAGCAACCAAAAGGAACTGCAAATGGAAGGAGAAAAAAAAGCACAACTAATTTTAGAAACAGCAAAAGAGGATTACCAGTGCCAAGAATCAGTGAAACAGCTGTTTCAAGTAGATCCAAAGAAGCTTTTGTTCTACTTCAGCCAATAGTTTCTGACTCAAAGGGAGTTTTAACAAAGCAACAAGAAGAGAAAACATCAAGGTAAGGAACTCTCAGTTAATAGAAAGAATTGCTGATACACAGATGACCAGACAAGAAAGAATAAGTGGGTCATGGCATCACAACCTAGGTAGGGAAACATTTTGATTCTCCTCTAATTGAAATTTCTTATTGAAATTTCTCTTCTAGTCTCACTGGTTATTGTTTACCAATGTCTTTTAAATATTGTATAAATGAATACTTTTCATGAATAAAATTGCCTATCAAAAGAAATACACATAACTCACATGACTGTGTACTTCAGTGAAGATGAGAGTTTCCCAGTTTCATGTACCTCATCAGATTTAATTTTTTCTGTATAAGTCAATTTAAAAAGTCTTTAAAGGCCTTAAAAGCCCATGCTTATTTGCAAGGTCTTAAAAAGAAAATTAGGAAAACATGTTTAATTACATTAAAAGTATGTTTACAAAAAATTACGCAATACTCTAGGTTTTCTATTTTTTTGTTGCTGTGGTTTTTTGTTTTTTTTTTTTCTTTACGTAGGCAACTATGTTTTTGACTCTGCAGTGCATAACTTTTAGTCTTTTCAAATGTCTAGGCCGCAATAGCTTTAGTTATTACACTGAAGCTCAGCCATGTGAGGCTGCCTTATGAAAAAGAATCTTAAAAAACAGTTTTCATAAACTTAAGAGAACAGAAAGGAATAAGACTGTAATTAGTATAAATGCCAGGGATTTGAGAGGGGTATAGGGCTGAACATATCGATCCTCACATCAGCTATCCCATGCTGGTCACAACTGGCCACATCTGGCTCCACAATGGACCCACCACAGGACACAAGTGAGTCCACAAGTAGAAGTTGTGACATTTCTGTGAAGATGTATTTAAGGTGCAATAAACACTAAGGGAAAAAAAAAACAAGGCCAGAGCATGCTGCTTCATTCCAGAGCTAGTAATACCCTTGAAAGGATTGTAGTCCATGGATAACCCACACTGGAGCAGGTTCTTCCCCTAAGAGACAATGGCCCATAGTTAATGCACATCAAGGCAGAAGAAATAAGTAAGAGGGAAAACACGGCAGAAGAAAAGAACTGAGAAATGAGGAACAGCAGAAATAAACTCCTACGCTTTGACCTGAAATGCCTGCACTGGCTATCACATCATCAAAGAGACAGAGTAATCTGTGGTGGAATAGAGGAAGGGAAAGTATTTGGTATGAAGTTAAGCATTTAAAAGAGGAGAGTAAGGGTATTTTTAATAATTTCTTTACGATTTGTCTTTGTTTTCCAACACCCAAAACAGTCATTAAAGGTCTTATAATAAGGCCATTTTGTCCAGGACAGTAGTTGATGAGTGATTTTTCCATTTCAACCACAAAACTTTTCACTCTTGTTCTTCCTGTTTTCTGGCCTGTTGTACTCTGAGCTTGGAGTGCATGAGTGGTGGTGAGAGGGCTTCATTGCTACTTAGGGTTAAACCATGACCCAAATACACTAACAGAATGTTCACTAGTGCAAACAAAATCAGTAAACCAAGGGAGTGATTAGCTGAAAAGGGTACTGCAGTGCCACGCAGTGACAGACTAAAATTATGCAGTGAAGTTCAGAATTTGAAGTCCAGGTCCTTAAAAATATGTAACAATAGGCTAAATAAAATTAAAACTAGAGGAAGTACTGAGAAATTAGTAATTCTGGTTAAAGTGGTACTATGTAGCAAGTATTATCTTTCAGGAAGGGAACACAGAAATTTACAGTCAATCTGCATCAATTAAGCAGGGGAAGGACTGAGGTTTTAACACAGTTACTAATGCGTAGCACTCTGATAAAACAAGCTATTTAAAGAATTAGCAGACTCCCTCTCAAAAGTAATGTAGAAATAAACTCTTGAAAATAAAAACAAGCACTTGCACTACATGGCTTTTTGCGATACTTTAAAAAGTTTTATTAGCTATCTGGTTTTCAGAAAACTCACATCAGAAAATAAGTGAAATTAAATTTTGAAAGTTGTCATTACAAAAAGGCTTAAAGTTATCTCTAACTGAAAAATTTAAGGTTACAGTTCTCAAAAAATGGAAATATTTTGTGCTGTACATTTAATGTTTATGTTCTAAATGTAGGAGTGTTTTTAATATATCCCATCTCTAGAAGTGCCCATGGCAGAGTTTTAGCAACCTGGTATAGTGGAAGTTTCCCTGCTCATGGCACAGGGGTTGGAACTAGAAGATCTTTAATGTCCCTTCCAACCTAAACCATTCTATGATATTTATTTAATTTCCTCACACTCTCTCCTTTAGTCTACCATTAACCTACCAGAAAGTATACATCCCATATTATCTCTCCATGTGTTTTTCTATTTTCTACTATCAAGATTATTTTTGTTGATCATATAGGCTTGAGTATGCACATTTAATTCCTTTACATGCTGAATTCTTTTACCGCCTACATTTATTTTAGAGTTGCAAAAGACATTTTCTTCATTTTAAGTATGGTGGGCTGCTGCAGCATTTAACAACTTAGTATTTAGTCTAATTAGTTTAACATACATTCAGCAATACAACATTAAAAATTAAATGAGCAAACCAAAATAGCAAAAACACCATTATTTAATTGCTGCATTCTTTGGCAGTAAGGAGAAATAGAAGACACACGGCATATTCAAATCTCCCACACCTATCAACTCACACATTTTATGGGTCTTAGATAAAACACATTCTTAAAAACAAACATAAGCCTGTTCCCTTTTGTTACCTATTTTCTCATGTTTTTGGTAGGAATGCATGTATGTTTATCATGAGACATGCTTTGTTCTTTTCTCACTACTCCAAAAGAAGCAGCTCAACAATCCAAAACTCTTCATTTAAACCACCAAAATAGTTATCACATGGTTTCTCAGTTGTGAGGTAGATTTATTAGAGAGAATTCATACTTTCTATATTTTTACAGTCCCATAAACTAGCAACTTCTTAATAAAGAGTGTGGTTTATCATACGTGGTATGAAAGATACAATGCAAAAATGAGTCAGTGTTTTTCAGAGACCATTAAAACAGCCCTGAAGCTACATTAAGAAAGCTTCTTTCATATAAATTCATTCAGAATTCCAGAACATCTCTGAACTCAGGAAGTCCAAATAAAGATATACAATACCTGCTGAAAACAGTAATCAGTTTTTTTCTGTTCTTGTATAGATTATGCTATCTGAGGCAATCATACAGAATGGTAAAATTTTCTATTATCAAAGATCAAATTAAAAATATTAGCCATAGGCTTTTGTTAATTGAAATTTTAGCAATACTTGACTAATTTTATCAGATTCTGCAAAACTTTATGTAACTAATCTCCTCCTATGTTAGATTTTCTATAAGAAACTGTAAAAGAAATTCCTGAACTAAATCTTGATAGGAATACCATGATTTGTTTCTTCATCAGATAAAAGGAAAAAGCATAATAACACTAAAAGGGGTTATTGTTCCCTGAAGATTCATTGATACACTGTGGATATTGAAAAATATCATTTATGTTATTACCATACACTACAGACATTCAGTTTTCATTAGCATTTCATCATTAGAATGACCGTGTTTCAATCAATGATATTCCCAAAATTATGTTCAGATGCTTTCACTCTTATTCAAAATAAATATTTGTTCATAAAAACAGTGGGTAAGAATCTTTCTGGTTAATTAAACCTTTAATAATGCAAAGCATTCCAAAACAGAGTAAAAATTTATAGTTATTAAATGCCACTTTAGCTAACAGAAACTTACTCACTGCTTTACAAATATGACTTATACAACTACAGAGTCAATCCCATAATTTAATGATAAAGACATTCTCTCTTTTACTGTTTCACAGTGTTTTTTAGAATACTAAGACCACTTTAAAAGTTAAGTACTTGAACAGGTTAAAGTAAAGCAGGTATCTCCGATATTTTTTTTGGTAAATGAATTTAGATACATTAGATAATACACTGCCCATATTCTAACAGATTGTAATTTGATATAGCAGGTTGAAAAATAAGCTATACTTTTATGAGTTGGTGTTTTTTTAAATGGCCCTTCCCATTTCCTACAACTTCAGGCACTATTTTTTCTAACAAATACAGTCACAATTAAAATTTATTTCTTTAAATGTACCTTGGTAGTGGGCACTAAATCCACGGTATCGGTGATTGCTGTCTGTTACAAAATGTAGTCTGAGCCAGTTTTTGTTGCTTATAACTGGAGGAGGTATATTCATTCCAGAGAGCCTGAATTAAAACAAATAAATAAAAAATATTAATAAAATATTTCAATATTATCAGGAAAACTTTTAAATTCAAACTAGCATTCATTGACATGCCCTCTATGAGAATTTTTATTTATTGGTTTGTAGATTTTAACAAGCATGGACAGACAAAATTGTACACTATTCCCAACCAAGTGATTGGATACAAATCAGTGCTAGGCCAGAAACTACACAACCATATTATTGGTCAGACACAGCACTGTAAAGATGGAAGTACATGGCACTGAGAAAGAATTTGTGTCTACACAGGTCTGATAATGGGCTAGACAGAAGATTAGTTTGGGCACCAGGGAAAGGTTTGTACCTTGTGACTTTCACATTCAAAATATGGAAGAAGAAAACTTAGGTTATGTAAACCACTATCTCAAATGATAAAACAGACATCTACTTTTCAAGAGTAAGTAATTTTCTATATTCAAGGTATAAAGATAAAAGAAATATCCCCTCACTAGTGTGAATTTGAAAATTAGTTATTAGATGTACAAGAAGAGTAGGGAATTCTAGTGGATTGACTCCAGCTAGCAGTCAAGCACCACACAGCTGCTCACTCCCTCCCTTCCCTACCCCAAACAATAGCAAAGAGAGAGAACAGAAAGAGCTAAAGCAAGAAAGACTCTTCGAAAGACAATTTAATAAGTGAAGAGTTGAGAAAAAAATGAAGTGATACAAAAGCAATGTTTTCCCATATTCCACAAATAGATCAATAAAAATAGCCCCCAATGATTAGCAGCTGTCTCTCAACATTTTTTTATTTTTTTTTTTTTTTACTGACCACAAAGCTATATTGTATGAAATATTGGTCAGTTTGGGTTTGTTTAGTTTTTTTCCCTTCCCAGTATCCTGCCTATGCCTGGTTTACTCACTGTAGGGAGAAGAGGGGGGAAAGAAAACCTTGATGCTGTGCAAGCATGGCTCAGCAGCAGCCAGTACCTTGTAGTGCTGTCAACTCTGGTTTAGTCACAAATCCAAACTACAGCACCTATGGGTTCTATGAAAAAATATTAAATATGACCCAGTATACAAAATTACAGAGAATTTTATTGTTTTGGTTTTCTCTTCGTTATTTTAGCATAAGGATATTGCTCCAATTGTAGTAACCCCTTTTGACTGGCTTATTAAGAAAGTCTGAATTTAAGTTCTTTTTTGTTTGGGTATTTTTGTGGGGTTTTTCTTTTGTTATTTTATTTCTAAATGAGACGTCATGTTACAAAGAAAGTTAATAAATTTTAGATAGAAATTCTTCCATCAAGTAATTAATTATACATTTCTCACCAAAACCAGAAAGATAAGTCACATAATGTCAACATACTTACCTATGTCTTTCCATTTAGTTATAAACAGAACTCTTCTTGTAATTAAAATAAAATACTAGCCAACAAATATGCCATTTTATGTTCAGACATCAAGGATTCTTATTTTACTTTGAGAAAAACTCTATTAATAATAAATCAGTTAATTCTGAGGTGACTTTTTAAAATGGAATAAACCCCCAAACCTTACCTAAATAAATAATGTATAGGTACTATTCTGTGAGGAAGACTTTTTAAATAATAATAATAGTTTAGAGTTCTTTTCATCTTTTCCCACCCACTATACCTCAAAACAAAGCATGTTTAACACAACTTTCTAAATTTCTGAAACTGAACTAGCACCCTTGTTCCCTCAGGCACTGATATAAATGACAAAAGGCTTGACTGACATCACAAGCTATTAAAACTCCTTCACATACTTGCAAAAGAATGTTTTTATACTGTGGAAACACATTAGCTCACACAATTCATTTCAGTTCAATGACACATAGAATCTAAGTTTTTTAAGCTTATGAAATTGAATTTAAACTCTAGATCCCACAAATCCAGATGATAAAGTTAAAGAAAAAACCCAACCTAACAAACAAAAATGTAGTGCTATTAGATTGCCACAGGATGTAGTGAATGCACGTTGCTCTGTACCAATTAAAGTCAGAACTGCACTTGAATATGCTTAAAGTGTGAGAGGAAGGAGCCTACACCTTTCAATTAAAAAAAGTAACATTTCTGCATTTTCATTGTGAATTTTATAATGAAACACACTTTCTAACAGCCATAAAGTGGCTTTAGTTGCTATAAATTTCTTGTTACAGGTGTAAGAAGTATACTTTATTTTGAGGGGTTTTTTTTGAAAGGTAGATATTAGGGTATCCTTTTCATACAGCTATTTCTCTCTATAATAATATTGCCTAATAATGCAAGAGGAAATAATTCTTTTATTTAAATTCTCACTCTATAAATAGTTGTAAGAAAATATAGAGATAGAGGCAACAACTTTTCATAGTTTGCATATTTTAGAATAAACTTATTATTGGAAGATATCTTACTAAAAAAAAAAAATAAAATAAGGCTGTAAAAGACACATTTTGACTCATATATTCTGCATATAAAAGGTTTCTCTTCAATAATCACAAAACCATGTGAAAAATAAGTTGCAAGTTTCTTATCCAAGGCATGAGAAAATATCACTCTAGACATTTAAATATGTTCACAATAAAAGACTAGTTTTGCTTCTAAAATAGCTAAAAATCTAGTTTACCTTTCAAATCAGGTATTTATTCATATATCTTTCCTTACATCTATGCTGACCTCTAATTAAATTCACAGTTCCTACAATCCGATTTTTACAGTTTGTGTGTTCTATAGGATTCTTCCCAGAAAATAGATTTGCAAACTGACAAAATTGATTCTGTTGATATAATTGTCCCTTTTCTCATGTTAATTTATCTTCTCAGAAAATTATAAAGCTTTTCACAATTAAAATAATACACTGGCATCCCAACCTACTTCTGTGTCAGCTACTATTCCAAGCATAGTTGTTCTGCATCATCTACAATATTTTCCTAAAAATCAAAGTAAAACACCATAGCTTCCATAAAGGAAACACAGCTGTCTCATGTTCTTTTATACTTCAAAAGATGTACTTCCCTCTCAAGCTGCACAGAATCCTTCATAGCAAATTTCAGTCAACAGAGAGTAGGCTTCTCTTCTGCAGCTGTCTTTCATAAACTCTTAAAAATGTTCATGGAGAATCTTGGCTGTGAACCAGAGATTTAAAGTATCTTACTACTATGTGTAGTCAGCAGCATTGACTGTTATCTACTGCAAAATGTGTTTGAAAAAGAAGTGCTTACTGAAACAATGCCCCTTTGTTGCTAAACCAGGGATTAATAGAAAGTGTAAGACTGAGCATGTAGATATGCCAGTGAAATTCCCATCTGTGCACTTAATATGTGTGTAAACCACAGCTTACAGAAGGAATGAGGGACTAACATTTTTGAGAATCAAAATTTCATACTTCTTGAACTCCATTACAACATGCTTCCATTCCCTTCCTTTATACACTAGGTAGTAATTAAAAAAATGCAAACACCTGTTTTAGGCTAATTCTTGTCCAGTGAAGTCAATTAGTATTTTATTTGCGCTCAGAACTCTAACACGTAATTCCTGTCTTATGTTGCAAAGTAGAATTCAGATTTGGTGTGTTTTCTTTTTTTAATAACATATTGCACATCTTCTGTTTCTTCCAGAAAAGGAACAATATACATTTACTTTAACGTTTGAAATGTACACTGTCAGATAGCTATAATATTGACAAGTAATTTAAAAATTCCTATCTTGTTTGTGCACCAGACTAGCTTTAATTTCTAAAAGTCATCTAAATCTACAGTTCTTACAAACATATTTTCACTGATTGTCACCATCGTCAATACACTGATTATTATGACGTAATGCAGGCCTTAATTTGGGCATTCAATATGTTGAAAAATACTCCAAAGAGAAAAAAGTTCTGCTTTTTAAAAAATATATAGCAAAGTTTTCCCCAAACTTCTTAATTAAACATATAATTTCTACATTTCTTCATACGCCAGATTCACAGAAATGGAATTAATTAAAAAAAACAAAATGACACACTCTAATTCTACCAAAGCCTTAGGCTAACAAAGACTGACATCTAAGCATGACTGAGTGCATATATAGATCTCATTACTCATATATATGCACAACAAATTTGGTGCAAACTGGAGCTGTGTGGATTCTTTCTTATTGGTATTTTTTGCATGTTGAAATAAAACTACTGTATAAAAAGCTTTGAGTAAAAAAGGGAAAATTATCACACATTTTGATAAGGCCTACACACATTCATGTGCTACTGGGGCTTAATATTTAGTAGCATAATACACTAAAAAAGAGAGTAGCCACCTGCTCCTTGAAAAGAAAGGAAATACATACCAAATAAAACAGTACCTGATAAAATGACCTATCTGGTTTGGTTAAATTATGCTTAAATTAGACAATCTTTGTATTAAACACCAATTTGAAGTAGCAAGCACTTACAGCTTATTGTGTCTCCTGTATTTGTATGTAACATATTAGCAAAGGTTTCTGGGATCCTTTCCTTTCTTCTTCGTGACTGCCTTGATCCCATAAAGCAGCACCTCATGTGGCAAACTTCATAATAAAAATCTTTTCCAAAGGATCCACCACACAATGCAGATTTAAGAGCACAAGATTAAAACTTAGGTCTCTCATTTAATAAATCTAGATCTGTTTAGAAACAACCAGTTGCACACTAGAGAAGCAAAGCTGATGTCAACTCAGTGTTTAATATATTACTTGATTTGAAAGACCCTGGAGGATTTAATGATTAACATATCCCTCCTGTTTCATCAATTCAGTTTGTATGATGTTTACATTGAAGTTCAGACAGTAACCTAATTCTTTGGTCAAGCACTAAAAGAGTATTTTGTAGACAAGGCATATCATTATTTTTTTGTTTCCAATTTCTCAGATGAGTTTAATGGGTCTTAATGGCATTCATTATAGATGTGTCTGTTGCATGACAGATTTAGTTATTGGACTCCTTTTTTTCCTGGAAATTTTATATCCAAATTATATTAAATCATTTCAGAGTGAGGACACTGCTGTGACCTATATTGTCAAAAAGCAAAAAAAGCTCCATCAACTTCTGTTTCTTACAAAATCTATTGCTGTCTAAACTTATAACTCAGGATTTAAATTTTTTTGAAGATATCACATAAATATTACATGCTAATAGGCATTTTCAGTTATCTTTGGATAACAAAAAAGGTCAACAAAATGGATAATTGCCTATAAATTTTGCTTCTGTGAAGTATTTCCAACATAAAATAAGTATTTTAAGAGCTGTGGTTTCCCTGGAATTTTAATTGTAGCTTACATTTATACTGTACCAACAGCTATAATATTGGTATATCTGTATTTCAGAAAAAGACAAAATGAGACAGCTCTGTGACAGAATCTATAGAACCTTAATGTGAGTTTTTCATTTAATTGTATGTGTGAAACTCAAACTGCTGGTGAGTCACATCAGGGCTACTCTTGTGTGTGCAGTCAGTACATTCAAGTCATTAATTCCCTACATGATTAAGGAATTGTCCATCTTGTGAGATAGATTTGCTTCAGAAAAGAGACTAATTTGAAAGGTAATTACAATATCAAAATAAGAAGTTTCCCAGATGAGGCTTCAAATGATGAAAACAAAAATAACACAGGAAGAGAAAGATTAACTTGGAAATAAAGCAAGCATAAAAATGAAGAAAACAAAAGAAGAGGAAGATTGAGTTACAATTCTGTATTGCCACAGTCCAATGTCCAAGACAAAACACAATGTCCAAGACAAAACAATGTCTAAGACAAAACACATCATTCCAATGAGAAATTAAATGGTCATAATTCAGTCTTTAAAGAAGAAAAAAAGAAGAAAAAGTCTCTTCTTAAAGCAAGCTCTTTTGAGAGTTAAAATATAACACTCTACTAGAATTTTGAGGGTAATATCTAATCCAAGTTTTCAGTGGTTACAATGTTAGTAAAAGACTTAATTCTTATGGTCAGTCCCTGTGATATTCATAGGAGGACTGAGCATTTTATGTATCTGAGAATGAGGACTCTCACAAGTTTGATATTATATTAATTGTTGTTTCATATCTCAGAACTGCGGCTAAATGAATGACAAAAAGCAGGTTTTTACTTTTAGAACAGTAAATTACCACTCTTCAAATTTAAACTCGAGCTCTTTAGAACTAAACTAATGGTTTAGGTTGAAACTTCACTGCAATCACTTATTTCTGATTTATAAAACAAAAAAATGAAAACTTAAATAAGAGAGCATTTTGGAAGAAGAGGAAAAAAAGTTCTACATTATGTAACCTTGAAAAAAGACTTGATCTGTAAAGTACTTTAATAATCTATTGATTAATTTTAGAGTTATTCATCTAGATGGATAAAAATAATTCACCCTTTGACTCTTTTTCTCAAGTACATTACGGTGTCTGAAAGACTGAAAAAAAAGTCTTTGTTTTAAAAAATCAGTGTTGAAACATATGAAAGCTTTGTCTTGCCTTTGCAATGCTGGAAAAAGTTCAATTTTACATTAGAGTTACCTTCATATAATGCAACTCCAGGAGAAGCCTTTTTATGATCATTAAGGACTGAATAAAGGTCCAAGTGATGATTAATGAAAGTTTATAGTCCTGTGGATATGAAATGTTGAAAACTGCCAAGATTAAGAAATGCTTTTTAAATTCAGAAGTTGATTGCACCTTATAAAGCCAGATGTTCCTATTTCAAAGTTTTCCAATTAATCTCTTGACTTGACAGAATGAAGATATCATGATACAAATCTCCTTCCTCAGTCTTGAGTCACTCTTGGGCTATCTGATGCTTCCTAAACAGAATATTTCTTTTTTTTCTCATTGGTTCCCAGCCTCCTCAACACTCAGTTATCACAGAGACCCAATATGTGTTGCAGAGCAACTGCTTAGGGTTGTCAAACCTTTGGTATACATGATAGTCACATTGTCACTTGACAAGTAGACAAAAAAGAGGCAAAACCAGCTCAGGTCAAGACACTTCAGAAAAGTCCTAAGAGAATCCAGCTGTCAATACGTGGCCATAAAAGGCCCATGGCCACTTCCCAGTAATAAGGCAAAAGTCCTATTTACTTTCTTATTGGTTGCTATCAGTATGGCCAGATGCACAGTAAAAAAACTTGGAGGCACTAGAAATAGGAAGAAAAGAGTAGTTATCCATGAAGCTAATTCTCATTTAACTTTTTCCCATAATCCTCAATATTTCATGTAACTAAGGTAGTTAAAAAGAAAACCTCATATAGGTATGCAGTGGTCAAACTGGTAAAAGACTCTAATTGTATTTTCTGTAGTGCATGAAGGTACTGCATCATGCAACTCTGGGTGGAGATAAAGTTTAAAACATAAGTCAAATTACTCCCACTCTGCAGCAAGATTAAGAATCCCATGGGTCTTATAAGAAAAAGTACTTCTAGACTCTTGAGTTTTCCCTGTCACTCTAGTTGTTCATATTTAGATATTACATCAAAATGCAAATATATCTTTAAAGAGTTGTTCCTTAACATTAGACTAAAAATTTGAAATGCTGTCATTTTAAGTCTGAGTCAGTTATATTATTTCATCTTTTAAGGGTGATAATAAGACAGTCCTGAAATGCCTTTAAAGAACAACTCATCAATACAAAGTAAGAGGATAAACATTAAACTTTACAATTCAAACTACAGGTGATCTTTTTTTGAGACTTCACTTCTTCCTGTTTCTTCCCTTATCAAGGTAGATACTGAAATCTGCCGGAAAAGGCTCATTTTACTGCATGATTTAAACATAATTCTAGTCAAGTAATCCATGGAGATTACTCACAGAACCATTCACCTTAGCTTCCACCTTCTATAGAAGGTGGATTTATATCTTTTTCAGTTATATATTGTACAAGAACTTTCTTCTATATATCCAACATTGTGTCTCCTTCTAATTCTACCAGATTTATGACATTAGACATTTAATTTTTTTAATTGGTTAAATTTATCTGTAGTGACTTCCCCCCTTTCTTCAATATATCTGTAAGATAAATTTCTTACTCAATAATTTTACACAACTTTCATTTCAAAGTGCTTGAAAAATGCCAAGAAACCATATCATTCTTTATATAATGATAATGATGGTGATGGTGATGAAGATGACGATGATGATAATAATATTTTTTAAATTTCCAACACATAGACAATATTTTGTTCTCCACTACAAAAATCTATGAAAAAAACAGAAAGTGCCTGGTCTGTAAGGGCACCCTCTTGACCTTGACTAGGTCTGCCTGGGGATTCTGTTAAGCCTCTGCCTTGGACCCAGAAATCCCATTCCAGCTCAGCCTAAGGCTGCTCCATTTCTGTCCTTGGTCATCTCCATTTGACTGAGCTCTTGGAGGGATCCTGGACCTGGTTTATCACTTATCACATTGGAGGCTGTTAATTGACTCCTGTATTCAGCCTCTGGAGGACTGCATATCATAGGTGAGTGAACAGGAAATATGGCCTGTGTAGAGTCCCCCTTGGCTCTCAGTTGTCCCTGGCTTGCTCCTGCTGCTCTTAGATACAAATAGATTTTTAATCTCCCAATTATACTGGTCTAATCTTTAAAACTGCTTTCTATGACTTTTCTATAATGTGGTTCTTTAAAAACCACTATGAATTTGTTTTACTGTGTATTTGATCATACTTCTCTTTACTGTATTTTGTAACAATCATATTCAAATGTTCTCTGACTGTATTTAGGGAAACATTTTTCACTTTTTTGTACAAAGAATTTTTAGGATGTTGTGGTAAAATTAAATGTGGATATCATACACTTCCATCACTTTTACTTCATAGACATATAAGCAAAAAGATGCCTTTAAAACTGAGGAGCAAAACTTCGAAATTGTCTGAGAAATAAGGGACATGATAGCCCACATTTAGCCCTATAAGATAAGAATTAAAGAGGAAGAAGAGGATTGGGCAACCAGTATCAGCATGCATGCAGAACTCATATTGAGAGAAATTACTTTTACATTTTACAAGATTTTAGACTATAATTCCTAGTTAGATGATTCGTAAAAAAAATCCTCCAAAGTGAACCATTAAGAACATATGCTCTGCTTCTATTTATACGAATACATGAGATTCAGTAATTGACTCCCTTTGGGAATCTTGTCAGAGGAGGATCTCATAACAGAAACTGTGAAACTTGGAGGATTATACTGGGTTTGAGTGGCAAGGTTTCGGTAGGAGTGGCCTCTGTGAGAAGTGCTAGGAGCTTGCCCGGTCTCCACCAGAACACAAGCCAGCTGGCTGCAGGATGGATCCACTGAGGGCCAAGGGCGAGGCCACCAGTGACAGTGGTAACAGCTCTGGGATAATATATTAGAAGAGGGAAAAACTGCTGTACAACTGCAATTGGAAAAGAGGATGAGAATATGTGAGCAAAACAGCTCTGCAGACACCAAGGCACTGAAGAAGGAGAGAGAGCTGCTGCCCCGGGTGTCAAGGTTTCTCCTGCATCTTGCATGAAGACAATGGGGAGGCAAGCTGTCCTCAGAAAAGTAGTGTAAAAAACACTCAAAATCTCTCTCTAACTTGATAAAGACATGAAAATGCCAGCAGCTGAAGTCAATGATAAACGCATACAAAGTGTATTTTTCCCCTATTTTTGCAACAATGGTGAGTAACTATCAGAGCAGATTTAAAAAAAAAAAACATAAAAAAGGAAGAGTTAGGTATTTTAATCACTTAGGACTTTTAAGAGGAGACAGGTTATTTTGTTTTCTTAAAATCAACACAGAAAAGCAAACGGAATGCACAAGCTTCTCATTTACAGGAGGGGGTACTAGATTATCCACTAGTTCTTTCTGGCACTAAACCATGTATCTGTGAAACACATATTGAATCTCGAAAATTAGAAGAGTTGCTTCTCTCATTTGAAAATAGTGCCTTTCTTACTGACCCCTGAGACTAGTAACTGAAATTCTCTCTTCTGTTCTTTACTAAGAGCCAATGACCTCTTCTATACTGTATATTCTGTAGATTAGTGGCATATCTAGAAAATCAAGAGCAACACCTTTGAGATATTCAAGTCAGCACCAAGCACCTCATTAAATCTGAGTTCTGGACATCACACACCTGCTTTACAGTCTGGTAATGGGGAACACACAATGTGGATATCAGATACAGAACGAATGAGCACCACAGTCCTTCCCCTTTGTGCCACATAACCAACTTGCTGGAGTTAAAACACTCTTGTGTTTCAAACCAAAAAAACATTCAGAGACAGTCATGCATTCAAAAGCACAACTATTTTCATTGAGCAAGAATTCCTATTGTTAGAGCTGTACTGCTTCCAGTTCTGGACCTAGGCTGGTATGACACTGAACTGAACCCAGTAGATAATTGATGTGTGATAATTGTGTGTAGATAATTGAGTAGAGAATTGATGTGTGTAAAGACCATTGGGCCAAACTCTACTGAATTACATGAGACCATGTTGAAAAGGATTCACCAAACCTTAGTATTGATATACTATTTATTATTGAGCTTACATATGCTAAGATATCCAGAAAAAACAAGGACACCATTTTTCAGGGTGTTTAATATCTTTTAGAAAAAGAAATATTATACAAAGAATTTTTAAAAACAACATTTATGTCAACTCTTATGGGAAATGAGACCAGGAATTGTTGTTTCTTAAGATGAAACATGAGCAAGTATAAGTGAAAAATTATTTATATCAATTCCTAATACACAGGTGTGTGTAAAATCACAATTGATGTAATTTATTTGTTTTCAAAAAGTAAATGCTGCTGTCAGAGATTAGAATATGCTTTGGGATACTGCATGGGTCTGGCTGCTAGCCACCTGCTGTTTCCAGTAAATCAGCCAGTCATGAAAAAGCCATGACACAGCATTTTCATCTCTCCATGATTTGACACCATGCATCCAAAATCAGCATTTATTTAACTTTTTAAAAAAAGACATCACACTCTCCATTAACAGAGGTTGTACTGAAGATTTATGAGCAATAAATGTCCAAAAATGTGATATACAAGAAATTATGAATTAAGAAGAATATATAAGATTCTCCACAATACTATAAAATCCCATAGTCTACTTTTTTAATTGGAGGCAATTAATATTATTAAAAAACAAAAGGTGATTGATAATTGAAAATACTTCAAATTGATTTTGCTATATCAATCTGTGTTACTTTTAAAACTCCTTGGATTCAAAAGGCTTCAATTTATATCTGAAAGAGACATTAAAAATATTTTAAATGTTTGTTCCTTAGAAAGTAAAAAGTAATATTTTCATTCTCCTATATGCAAATACAACTTGTTCTTAATCCTCACATCTTTGCCTCTCCCTTGCCACAAAAAATGAACCATGGAGACCTGCTTAATAATGCTGGCTTTTACATGGAACACAAAATATTCATTATAATACTTATTTTTAATAAATTTAATGGAATTGTTTAATATATTGACTAATACATATGAAAGCTGTGCTAGAGAACAAAAAAAAGTTTATAAAATTTATCAATATTCTGTGGTTTAAGAATGAAATATCTTACTACTCTAGGAAATTCTGGTACCCTAGTTGAACAGCCAACTCATTATGCTGATTTTCCAGACTGAAGCCGACTTTAAGTAAGCGTCCCTTACAATAATGACTTTTATTTACTTTACCACATAAATAAAGTATTAATGCAAAAATTAAAGTTGCCAAAAAAACCCTTTGTTCATGACATTTGACTGGAAAGTGATATATTCTAAATTATGCAGTAAAAAGACAATCCCAGTTTTAAAATATCTTTAAAATATCTGTATCAGAATCCATTATCTATTAAATTCTTATATGATTCCTTTACTGATATTAGTGGTAATGAGATAATGATATCTGAGCACCCTGAGCAACTGTCCTGAAAAATATACGTTGAAAAGTTTGCAAACACTCAGATCTAATAACTGATAAAAGATAGTAGGTCACTAATTCACATGTTATAAATTAAGACCGATCTTTAAAATATTGACTTGTAATAATGTTATTATTAGAAAGCTAACCAGACAAGGGCAGGTGAAAGCAAGCTTAGGCTCCACAACTGTGCCAGTAATCTTTAGTCCCAACCCTCAATACCCATCCTAGCACGACTCACCAAACAAATGTTGGGCCTACTGAGCTACAACATCACCTGATGATTTAATGTTGTTTGAAAAGGGTTTTTTTAATTAATTATTTTATCAAGATATACTAGGAAATACCTCATTAGGAAACATGAAAAGATTTGTGTTGACTGCCAAAGTAGTTTTAAAGGCTGTAAAAAAACCAAATATAACTTAGATTTGTAAATTAATATCAATGTACATTTTTTTTCAGCTAAATTTATTAATCCTATCTGCTACTTATGAAAGTTGTGTGCCTTTATAAATGAAGGACATATACTATAAAAATGATTTACTTTTTCAGACATAAAAGCATGGCACACAAGGACAAACTGTTCAATAATTTTTCTTATTAATAATTATTTGTTTTGTGTTTCCTTGATGTATTTAATCAGTATTAGTCCTCTGACTGAGTATTTATTCCTTATTTTCTATTTACTCCTATGCCTTCTTTATTTAGCCTACATTTTGTACTTCTCTGAAGTAAATTTCACATGCTCAAGTCCACCTTAATTTAACAGCATTATTTTGAAGCATATTGTCGTATTTTAAAAAGCCTGTAACCTGTATCCAAATTGCCATTACTGATATTTATGCACAATTCTTCTTCCACTATCTGAGGTAATGCAAAAGTATTTAACATTACTGGGCCTAGATCTTATCCATTTAAGATGCAACACAATATGACTTAGAGACTAACCAGTAACTATTCTTTGTGTGCTTTTTCCCGATTAAGTACTCCCCATATTTACAGACAACATTGACTCTTTTTTTCTGCTAGTTTGTAATAAAAAAATGATTAGTAAAAATAACGTTTTATCATTCAATAATTTTTCATAATTGAATCCATTGTTTTTCCATGGTTCAGAGCTAACTGTCTCCATTACCACTTCCCAGGTGTCCCTTTCCTTTGCCCTCTGCTATTTTTTTTTCACTGAGGAACACATTTTTCGTTTTTTCTCTTCCCTTATAAAGTAGTCAAAAGCTCTCTCCATCATTGTCTTTTATATCCTTTGGTACTTGTAATTCAGCAACTGTGATAGCCTTTCTTACTGTATTCTCAAAGCTTCTTAGTATTTTATGCTTTTATTCATTAGTCATGTGCTTCTTTTCTCACCTTTTGCAAAATTTCTTTCTGCTCTGCATATCTTTATGACTGCACTAGGAGCTTTAAAGGTCTCTTACTATGATTTATATCTTTCTTTTGAAATAGAATAGCTTGTTATTATGTACTTGACATATTCACTTCCACTTACTGCCTGATTTCCTGTGGATTATATTAACCCCTTCTTTTTTGAAGTTGTTTTGGTAATTTTTTTAATGTGTGATGTCCTTCTCCTTAGTATTGATGTCCATTTACCTATAAAAAGTAATAAAATTCCATTCAAACGGCTTTAATCCTTCAAATTTTTAGACAAATACCTTTTTTTTTCCATAAAAAAGAAACATCTTAGTATGCTTATATAATGCCATTCTTCTCTTTCAACCAATTTCCAGATAAATTAAATCCTCCTTTTCATCAAACAGTCTTTTACATATATCTATTTTTCAGTTTTTCAGAATACAAAGAATGCCTTGCTCTTCTACGTCAACTTTCAATGTTGGCAGCCATAGTGTTTTCCTTTCTTTTTCTTTTTCTTTTTTTTTTAAATTCAGATATATGTTAAAATATAATACCAAAAGATATATAATTTTTATTTTTTGTTAGCTCAATGTAAACAAATATATACCTGACATTTTATACGGTACCTTCCTTTATGTCTATTTGATTTAGTACCAAAAAAATACCAATTATTTAGCTGGCTGAATACTGTTCTCCCCAATGCCATCCTACTCTGAGCTCTGATTTCTCTCAGTAAAAACTTCAGTTCACAGTATTTGTCCCTAGATTTTTTTACTGGAAAACACGTATATATATTCTCTTGAATGACACAGTTGATTGCATCAAATGGTTTTCAACCTGAGCACCACAACAGATACTCCTGCCATGAATTCTGAGCCACTAAAGTTTAAATCTATGTCCCATGTTTCCAGATGAACTCAAAGGAAAATAAGAGACAGTAATATAGGATATGTATTGTGCAAAGTAATCTGGACTCCACTGTGTAAACTGAACTAGGCTATTGAAACCACCAGGTTCATTTTTTACCCTTTTCCTGCATCAGCAGCAAGCTTTGCACACAGGGAGAAGTCATAATTAATTGATTAGACTTTTATTTAAATCAAGTTGCATCACTTTTAAACAACAACACGTACTTGTAATTACAAGTTTAACAATTTAAGCTTTATTTCTATGGAATCCTTATAGAATACAATAATAAAATGTGCTGCTCAACTTCACAGTTTTGCGGAACCTGTGTTGAAAATCACCAAAACCAGATTGAATGGAAACATTTCTGTACCACTCCAATTTATATCTATATATGCCTGATGCACAGCATACAGTAATAAAAATAATTTCCAGCACATCTACAGCAAAGCTGTAGCTTCATCATTAGTGAAATTTTCAGTATAAACTTAACTTTCAGCTACCTAGTTTAAATCAATTAACAGTTGGTGGAAGGTCTTGTTAGTAGATTCATTGTAATTCAAACCTAAATGAAAAAATAATACTCTAAGGAGTTAGCCTTTGCTTCTGTCATAATCATCTCTCATTTCTCTCCCATGGGAGCTGAATTCTGCTTTAAATTGCATTCAACATTTTAGCACTTTCTTAATTCCTCCTTATTACAGAATTACCCTTTTATAATTAACTCTCTGGAAAACACGTTCCTCAAAAATAGCCAAAACACAAACAAGCAAAGATGCATGCATTTTGGGATTGAATCTCCAATTCTATAAGTTATACAATATTGGAAAGTTTTGTTAAAAAGTTGGAAGCTTCAGTTCAGTATTGTTTTGATTCTTTTTCTTGAAAGACATAGGGTCAGTTACTAAACAGAAAATAAGCCTTATACAAACAGTCCTTCACCTTACCTTTAACTTCCCTCAGGACATTCACGACAGCACATTCTTGCTCAGAAAATAGAGATGATGGTTTAAGTTTGTCCCCTGACATAAAAAATAAGGGGGAAAAGAATTTCTACAGCAGTGCAATATATCCACATGAAAGATGTCAAAACCTGTGTTATAAGCTTCAGGAAGAAAGAGTACATTCTATGCAGTAGGTAATTTTTCTTCAGATTCAAAGACACTAGTCTGGATACCGAAAAGGCTGATGGGGAGATGTGAAGCTACCAATAATTCACTCATGGACTCTTACAGAAATATCAAAAAAGTCACTTAGCAAAGAAAGAAGAACGAAGTTCACTTAATCAAGGTATATCTTCATTAATAAGCTCTTCAGCAGAAGATAGAAAAGTAGTTGACTATGAAAAAGCCTCACAAAACAACCAAATAAAGCTGCCATGGGAAGTATGGTTTACATCTTATTATTCATCATTATTAAACATTACATAATGTCAGGTGAAGTCACTTAATCAGAGAATGATCAAGGCTGGGAAACCTTTAAGATCATCAAGCCCAATCACCAATCCAGCACTACCACTCTAATCCTTTAACCACTGCATTACATCACCCACTGCCACATCAGCCATCTCTTAAACACCAGCTGGGGTGGTGACGCCACCATCTCCCCAGACAACCTATTCCAATTCATGACCACCCTAACAAAGTAATTTTGCATGACCTACTGTATTCAGAGGAAATAAACATACAGAAAATGTACATGACTGGTTTATTTTCATTTTTTACTGTTAGGTCATGGCCAGAAATTTTTGGATTGTCACTAGTCACCTACATATTGGATAACACGTAATTATAAAAAATTGTCCTGACACTAGTGTGACATTGTGTTGATCCTTAATATAATAGAATTGCATTAGCAGATTCAAAGGATGCTTCATTGTTTGTTTTAGTCACCGGTTCATTTTACAAGTGAATTTGCACCCAAATATCCTAATGGGATATTCACATGCAAAACAGATGGACAATCACAAAAAGAAGCATCCGTCTGTGAAGTTATGATTAGCCTGTAGGGCCCATATAAATAATGTTCTATCTTGTCAGAATTTATTAAAGAATGCAAAGGATTCCATTCATGTATTCAAAATATTATACTTTTAGCTGTTGTAGCCTGAGACATAAAAGATGGAATTATGAATGAATGTAGTTTACTCAATGTAAAAACATACTAAAATTTTTAATTCAGAATCTAGAAATGAGAGTGATTTGGGATTATCTCTTTAGGGATCCCTGTTCTCCCACAACATGCCACTTACTTTGCTGAATAAATTAAACATGGCAAGGACTCAGAACATACAAGAAGAAAATGTGAAGTGTTAATCACTCTGAAATGACAAATGAAATAATTTTATGTTTTGCAGTTTAGTTGTTCTTTGGGGCTTGGGTTGATTGTGATTTTTTTCCTTGCCTTGTTTTGAGATTTGTGTTATCTTAATACACTTTCCCCCGTCACACAGCTCACATAGCATAAAACTTACTTACAAATTCCATCACTGATGTTTCAGTCAAGCCAAGAGCAATGTCTCCTTTACTGCTCCAACAATTGCCATCCTGAGACTACAGTGAATGACCACATCAAAACAAGTGCAGTATTCTGCTGGAGTAAGCACACTGAAAGTGTTCCCTGTTAAATCACCAAACCATCTTCCTACCTCTATTTTATTCCCCAAATCTGCTGTAAGAGACTTCGGATTTTCTTTGTTACTTTTGTTTCTTTTTGTTACACTTTTTAAGTATTCATTAGCAAAATTCCCCCGGTCTAGACTATTATTTACCTGGTTTCTACAAAGCGGAGTTACAGATAAATCACACTGGAAGCAATCTAGGCTGTTTCATCAAAGGAGGATTAAAGTGACCCATGCAAGCACAAAAGCAGTAGTCAGTAAATCTTTGCCTAAGAGAGGTGTGGGAAAACCAGAGTACTTTCTTGCATATAGAGAGTCAAGAGAATGGTTTTTCAATTTGTTTCTGAATGTTGATAAGACTTTGTGAAATAATATAATCCTATCTCTGTTGAGAAGAATATATGTAAAAAGCCCATCCAAATGCTCATTTGATAACTGCTGGTTTGACTCCAAATGAGAATAACTTCATGCATATTAAAAAATACTATCAGAAAAATAAAAGCATGCAGCTTCAGAAAAGGCTTACAAATGTTTCCTTTTGCAGTACTCCTGAATATAGGAAAGGTAAGAAATTAGGAGCAGCTTCAGAAAAGTTTCCTCAAAAGTTCTTTTAACCACTTTTTGCAACACCAACAACCAAATACTGTCTATTTGACGTTGTGTATATTATTCAAAATAAAATATTTCATACCGTCACAAGAATGCTTTAAATTAAGGATACAGTATAAAAAATATAAAGGAAATCAAATAACTCTGTGAAGTTTCTGCCTTTCAGTTTATCTACTATAAAAGGAAAAAAAAAAAGTAGATCTTTGTGTGGGTACTATTATTCAAGATGCAAGTACCTAAGACAAAAGATCAGGCTTTATTTTGACAATAAAGTTGTTCTATTCCTTGAAGAAACAATATTCCCCTCCTTATGTGCCTCACTCTTCTCTTCAGCTCTTGTGTTTCCTGCTCACTAACACAGGAAGAATAAAAGCTTGGTTTTTACTCATATCACTTCCTGGTGCAGTCTCTTTGTGTCTGGGTAAATGTCTGAGCCAACACAAGGTAGGGGATGGGTTAAAAATAAAAGTGGGAACATATTTTGTTTTATTTTCAAAAGTGGCATCACAGTGGCCATGTAAAGAAAGTGTTCACTTGTACCACAATGAGCCAAGGGGATTCTTTGCCTGCCTCTGACTCCCTGTCTGATGCAAGTACACGCTGGAATGTAACAGATAGTTTTCTCATTGAGGCTTGACTCCATTATACAGTTATAAATCACATGTGCCAGATAAGCTTTGGCATTTAGTATTCTAGAGGAAGACAGGACAAATCATGTCTTTGATCAGGTACATATTCTTGTAAGATGAATGGGAGAACTTGAGCCTGAGGAAGGAAGATCTTCGACTCATGAGCCAGGATTGGCTTTATCAACCAACCTGCTCAGGAGAAAGGTCATACCACTGCCTATCTGTAAGGAAGAAAGAGAACGCAGGTGATGTTTGCACCTCAAACAGATAATTGGTAATAATAAATACCTACATGTTGATTCTGACTGAAAACAATGATTTCTAAATTAGGAAAAAATGGAAAAGCTTTTCCTCCCATGAGAAGAGTTAGGAAATTAAGAAAGTTGTCCACATAGGTTGTTCAGACTCCATGTTTGGGTAAAGGCCTGAGCAACCTTGCCTCACCTAAAAGCTTATTCTGCTTTCAGCAGTAGATTGGACAAGTCAGCTCCTGAGTTCCCTTCCACGCTGAACTATCCTGCTTATAAGGTTTTGTCATTCTGTCTTGTTTTTCCTTAAAATCTCGTTATGTAGACACATAGGTAACATATTGAATTCCAGGATTAAACTCTGGATTTACACCTTTGGTTGATTTGTATTTCCATGGGTATGACAATTTCTTGAAATCACATTCTCCTTTTACTAAGCACTAAATTGAAATGCCACAAAGTAACTCTTATAAGAAGCAGAAACTCCCAAGGTCTCTACCCTTAAGTGACAGATTTTCATCATGTAACTCATGTTTATATGAATCTATTCTGCCTGCAAAGCTTGAGGCACATTTGTGACTGCATTTTGAACTACAACCTGAGGAATGAATGCAGAAAACCCCATCAAAACAGGGTACTCAGTATGGAAGGGTCTTCTATTTCTTCAGAAACATACAAGAGCAAATAGTATAAAATAATATAAGAAAAGCCTCTGCGTCTATTGTTCAACATATGATTTGATATCTTATTCCACTCTTAGATTCAAATCTTTCTCATGTTTCAGTAAGAATTTTGAGAATACCAGATGTAAAGCCAGTTTCAAAGTCCTTTTCAGATGACAATTGCCAGATAGAATCACATAATAGAACAATGAAAAACATGACATTAACCTCCACAGTCACTGTAACAAATTCTCCTCCTTAACACTATCATTGTGCCTGAACCCTACACATTACAGAATGCATTGTGCTTCTTGGAGGGTTCCAAATGACCTCATGAAAATGCCACAGGTGAAATGTTGTATCACCAAGCAAAAAATTAAATCACAGAAGCAAACAGTAAAGGACAGAAATACCTGGTTTCAACGGAAAGCTTTTGTTTCCAAGAAAGCAAAGAACCTCATTTTTCTTCTCAGTCCTTCAGAAAAAGATAAAATTGATAGCACACAATGGACGGATTATCAAAGGCTCAAACTAGATAATATTTTTAGTATTGATATTCCTCCTATTCCTGATCTTCTGCTCACCCTGTTCCACAATTAAGCATTATCTCTGTTGCCGTCTGTTTCCTGTTTCAAAAGTGGATTTATGCACTCCAAAACTTGGATGCTTTTTGCAGTGACTTTTTTCTTTTTTTTTTTTTTAATCTAAATCCAGTAAAAATTAATTCTATCCACTATCAGTAAACAAATACTCTGATAATTACAGAAGGTTTTTCTGACTGCATTTTGTTTGCTCTATTAATTGAATAAAATTTGCCACCTATTTGGCTACAACCACAACATTCTTCTGAAATATTTTTTCTTATAATAAGCAGCATCAATTTCTCTACTATTATTTAATTTTAAATTTAACTGTTATCAGATTACAAACTTTCTCATATGGGGCTTTTAGCATACTTTTTGAAATCATATTACTCCTGAGTCCTTCCTCTGAGTATTAAACACACATTTGAAAACTTTGTATTGGTGAGAAAACAGTAATAATTATCTAAAGCAGTGTCAAAAGTCTCCATTACTAAAAAAGAGACTTTTTTACTTGATACTTTCTAACTTGAAGTTATTTTTCAAGAAAATATATTCTGGGCCTGAGCTGGGATTTTTTTCCTCTTATTTTAATCTCTTCTTAGACTCTGCTTCTTCTCTTGTCTGTTTTGCTTTTTTTCCTCAAGATATTATTACTTTCATTTGTACTTTTACTATTGAGGAGTGATTTTCTATCCCTATGCTGCCACATTTATGTCACGTAAAGGTTTTCCTGTTTAGCCTTTGATATGAGCATTGTTTAATCAAGTACATTGACTGACAATAAACCTAACCTGTTCAGGCACTGGATAAATAAAATAACCACTTTGTTAAAAAGATCTGACTGATAATCTGGTTTATTAATGCATGTGTCTATTGAAGGTTAATTGCCATAACAGTACACTTAATTTTTAAATGCCTCCTTCTAGGCTAATTTTTATTGCAACCGAACAGGCAATAAAAGTGACCATGTACATATCTGACATGGATAACTGCATTTTCCTCACAAAACCCCCCTTTTCCATAGCAGGTATTATCTGTCTGTTCACTCTCCCTTTAATTATCACTAGTTAGTATATTCTTCACTAATACTTCTTACAGGTTCTGTTTATCATTTTGTTCTTTCATAGCACTAGTAAATGGGATTAGGAGTCAGGAAATGCTAATTAAAAACCAAGCTCTCCAAATAAGGAGGAAGAACAGCTGTCAACCTCTGTATTACTTTGGCATGACCCTGCTTTTAGTAGACAAAAAGGAACATGTCACTAGATCTTATTTACTTTCAGTTTTTGTTTTGTTGAAAAAAAAGGGGGGAAATAATTTCCTCAAACTAATCATTTTCCTCCAGTTTCACTTCCAAAATTTAAGAAATACCATAATTCAACTCATGTTGGCAATTGTTAGAATAAGCAACACAGCAACAAGAACTCTGAAGGGCATCTACACAATTTTTTACTGCTATTTAAATGAAAATGGCCTATCAAGATTTTCTTGAGAGAAAAGACTGCCATATCTGAAATATTATAACAACTGACTAGAAAATGACAGAAAGTTAGCACTTCACAGAGAATTCCAAGTGTTGTCTCATGGATAACCCCAGCCTATCTATTTGATGCATAATCTGTTGCTTTATTTCAGTTAGAAACAAAAAGTAGAGATTTTTTTTTACACAGCAGATGTGCAGAAGAAAAGGTTGAGGGTTGTTTTAAATCATTATGTGTAACAGTCATATCGAACCAAATTTTCTAAGAAATTATTTTATAATACTACTTATCATCCAGATCAACCAATAAGTTTTTAGAAATTTAGAAAATTAGTTAAGATTTTTTCCCAGAATGAAAGATTAAGAACCTGGGTTTAGTTTTAGATTAGCTATAGTCTAAAGGGCATATATAGTATTAACACTCTAAATCTAATTAACAAATTGCTGTTAATTAAGCTTTCCAAAGCTGTTTTTCCCAACATATGGGGGGATACTGTTCCGTAATTGAACACATCAGTCCAATTTAGGGAATATAAATGACAAGCTAAAAAAAGAATATGCTCTCAGTCTGTTTCTCTACATGAGCAATTATTAAATTAGCATTGTAAATTTTTATGTTTTGTAAACAGATAATGGGAATTTCCATATATAAAGTAATCTTATTATGTCATTTGAATACAGCCTTGTATTCGTAGAACGAAAAATGAAATCATTGTTTGAAGCTCATAAATGTATTAATAAAACACATTCAAAGAAAATCAAATGCACATTTAGCTATTCAAGTGATTCATAATGTCTGTATGTCATTGGTGTTACCTCACTAATTATTATAAATTATGATTTAAAATTTATTTTAGCTGACAGCTAGTTCAAAAAATTTCAGTTTAAGAGCTTGAAAAACTCAATGGCAATTAAGTAATATTCTAATACAGGTAATAAACTATGTAGGTGGCAGTATAAATTAACTCAAATTATAAAACACTATTTGTTAAATCTTAGACTTAGTAGTCTTTTATTATACTCTGAAGCAGTAAAAATATGTTACTTATAAGCAACACTTACAGAAACCTAGTCTGATGCTTTTAAAAATATATAGTTATTCATTTTTAGATCTTTCCTTATTATAAAATCAAAACCATTTTATTTGGTTTATGTTACATTTGGAGGGGGTTTATACTGATATGAAGAAAACAAGACTCTATTGACCTTAAGGTATCTAGCCAACCACTTGTATCACCTGTTGTTCACATGCCTCTGTCCGTCACACAGAACCTCCATTCATGTTTATGAGCCAGTTAGGAGATCAAGATTTTACTGGAGACTGTAAGTGTGATTTATGGGTTTGTATACAACTTCTTTTCTGTGGATCAACAGCACATTTAAACCAATAAAAGAAACACAATGATTTGTCATATTGACATGCTTTTTGAGTAGTGTGATGCTGTTACCATAAAACTACCAGACCAGAAACTACAGAATGTATAATTTATTTTTCCTATTTAACTGAATTTCATCTTGAAAGAGGTTATTTACCATTTCATTTCTTGTACTTGTGTTATAACATCTACATAATGCATCTACACTGAGATTAAGAATTGCAGAAGCCAGACTAGCAAAACTATTGCTACTACTGCTAAGTCAACAAACAGTCATAAACTCTCCTTAAAGGTGCTATATCTGGAGTAAAATCAGAGCCAAAAACTACTGTGACTGCTCAGCCCAGGGTGTTTTATCTCACAAATCAGGATGGATGTTTCTAGGTAAACATATCACCAATCATACTCACATTATTTAGAGATCATGCATACAGTTCTCGGTACAGAAACTCCTCCAGAGGCAACCCATGACCAACAGGTGTTGCCAAGGCTAATTTCCCCTAGTTCTTGCTGAAAGCCTCCATGCCATTCACTTTCTGACATTATGAAACTCTTTGAAGGCTTCAACAATCTTGACCAGTACAACAGTCCATTCCATTCTGTCTCTAAATATATACATTTTTAATACAATAATAGTTAAATGGTTAGACACATAGACAATGAGGCAATTGAGTCTACAGTGCCCTTCATCTTGATGTTACATCTTCAGAATATTTTTACAAACCATTTTACAGCTGCAATTGGAATATCAACCTTTAATGCCACGGTCACAATTATTAATGTGAGCGGGGTTTTTTAGTAAGACTACATATTCACAAAAGGAAAAGTATCAAAAAGTTGTATTTTCATGTTCTATCTTCTTTTTATTTTTTATCACATTCAAATTGCAATATTTGACTTACCCTATTGTAGGTGGTTCAGAACCTTCTATTTCCAAATAATCATATTTTTCTTCCATTTGGAAATCTGTAAATATGAGTGAGATAGTATCACCAGGCTCTGCCACAATTGTCCATGTGCAATCCGCATTATTATGATATTCATTAGGAAAGTTGGGGCTTGAGATGATTCCACTTGATCCTCTCATAGTTCCTCCACAAGCATCCTCAGCTGTAAAAAAACCTCAAATTAAAATCACCCCTTAAAAATGTATACTTCCTCCTGAGAATAGAAATTCATTACTGTTTAGGTGAACAATTGCTTAAGACTTTGCAATATGTTTGACTTGGACTGCTGCTCCAAAATTAAGGTGTTAAAAAAGTAATTGCTTCAAGTTACAATTACTTAAGGATTATTATTCTTGTGCCACCATGTATTTTTATAATCTACTATTTATTAATAATTACAAATCTGGATTAGCATTGTTTCATTCACTTTACAATAGCATGCAAAAATGTCATTATTTCTTCTTTTGCTTTAAGCAAATATGTTTTCATAAATCAAATTTAGTTCGATCCCTGTTATAAACAGACACATGATGTGCAGCAATCATATTATGTTGAGAAAAGAAGCATGAGAATCTTACCCATTACATACAAATTGTATTGTCATATTTTATTTTTGTGAATATCTACTCATAAGGCTTATTCTTGAGAAATCATTTTCTCCTTTTTAAACAGATTATCTGTTTTCAAACCAAAGCCATTCATGAGTGATTTCTTAATGTCAGATCCAAGATACTTTCACAATTAAGGTGTTTACATCAGAGTAATAAGTTTTAATAGATAAAATATTTACAATTTTACCATAGGAATACATATTTCATGTCATATGAATAACTGTGAAACTATTTGACCAATTATCACAATGATTTTTTCCTTTTTTGTTGGTGACTCTGAAACCAAAATTACTCCATTATTTTAGCATGCAATCTCATGCTGGATATACCAGGCAAACATTGGATATTCACAAAATCAGTTCTAAAACACCTTATTCTATGATGAAACAATTCTCAAATTACTGATATTCTGTATCTCCCTTATTAATAGTATATATATGCCTAATAACCCAAAAATAATTTTGGGGGATCTTAAGTTAAAATTATTTATGTAAGCTAATAAAATTAATTGGAAATTTAGTGCTTTTTCTTTCAAAAATGGAAATATCCTTCAAATACTTTGAATGGAAATACCATATTGCATTACTTATTCAGTTTATTACCCAAGTGTTTGAAGCATATTTGAAAAGCAATTCTTGTTTCTGCTCAATTAGAGTGCTAGCATGAATAAAATTTGCCCCAGAGTCTGAAAATCCAGTCAATACTTATGAAAAATTAATGATAAAGATGGAAAAAAAAGCAACTTGAAGGATTTAGTATCACAGAACAAAAAGTTTAAAGAATTCTGACACACATAATGGCTCACTCCAAACAGAAAGAAAAAAAAAAATCATGGCTCTTTATTACAGCAGTTTAGGAGTTTAAAATACCAGGTTTTGTCTCTTAAAAATTCTGCTAAATTATGCCATGGCCAGATTAAAAAAAAAATACAAAGTAAAAATGTATCCTAAATTTATTCTTACTTATTAACCAGAGCACTTTGAACCCATTAAATATAATAAAACTGAGAAATATCATCAAATCACAGGTTCTGGCCCCATACTGTGAAAGGAATAATAAATATTTATCTAAAAATTATAAGAATATAATGTTTTCATGCATTACAGACGTTCAGAAAAATAATTTTAAATTGCTACTTTATGTCACTTATTGACGAACAGAAACACACAGACTCTAATTGCAGTTTATTAGAAGGCTAAAAAAGTGTGTTTTTATTAAAAAAAATGAAATATTTTATATAAGGCACTTTGCTAAGTACAAAGTGATTGGTGAACATGAATACCACCTTCTCTACTACCATTGGATAGATGAGAGAAACAATATATTATATTGTTATGAGAATAGGAATTAAAAAGACCACCTGTGGTTTTGAGAAGGAATACTGTTTGGAGAGTTTTTCTACAGGCGTTCCCCTGGGAAAGTAAGAAGCTTTCCCTTGTAAAGAAAAGATTCTGGCAGGCCTTCAGCCGTGCAGTTTCAGAGACACTGAATTGTCAGCCCTACAAGTTTACAGTAGCAAACTTTCCTATTGTGTTGCAGAACTCATGTTTACAGAGAAACATATCTTAGTTCCAAGAAATATAACAAACTGTTTGTTAACAATGTTGCTATAATATACTAAAAGTAAAAAATTTTGTGTAGCACTACTTAAAAATATGAACAATGTCAATGAGTGTGCCCTTTATTCTGAGCCACGGCTGCTTAGAGAATTTTCCAAAGTGTGATTTTGCTACCATCAGCAAAATGGCCCAAACAAATTAATATGAGTTTTATTCTGATTCATGTAGCAAATTTGCCATAAATAAAATTAATATTATCTACATTTAAGTGTTGCATAAATGACCCAAAGCACACTGAATATCATCTTATTGTATGGCAAGCATTAGAACTCTAAATAACAGAATTACTGTACTGTGATCTTATTTTCCTCCACCTCCAATGTAATTTGCTTGTTTCAAGTCTTGCAATCAGATCCCCATAGGTAAAAGCTCCCATCTGTGAGAAGGCTGAAAAACATTATGCCCATGCAAATGTTTGGTGCCTTAAGTTGTGAAGACAGCGTAAAAAAAGACTTGATCTTCAAGTAAATTGACAAACGTTGTTGACAGGAGTTCTACCGCTAACTTCATAGTGCACAAGACCCTGACAAATAAAAGAAAATGTAGTAATTGTATCTTGTGCAACCTGCTTTTAGCACCCCTATTTCTATCACAATTGAAGCAGCATAACTTCTTAGATGTCAGCTATGAAATGTTGCAAATAAAAGAATAACTGGTGCTGGAACATTTAGAAAGAGTAACAGTGGCTGATCTTCATCAATGTGCAACAAGCCAATAAGGAGATGTGAACAAGGAAGAGAGTAAAAATAGGCTTTGCTGTGATTTTAGTACAGAACCATAATATTCTCTTTTCTTGCCTTTCTGTAACTTTCTGTATTACCTCTAACAAACTACCAAGGTATGAGTCCTCAAAGACATTTAACTGCCAAATCCCATTTTCCCACGGAAAAAGACAAGCCTCTTCATGGGATTGTCTTTGCTCAAGGACCACAGTATACCTGGTGGCTAAAGCAGCTGTATGGAGAAACCCAGTGTGTGCCTCAAGGACACCTAATCTTAGGGAAAAAATAATCTGTGGTGAAAGATTTATGTTGCAGGGAGCAAAACAGCAGGAATAACATGAACCAATGAAGAGTGAATTTTGCGAGGAGCAAGGACAGTGCAGCATTGACCTGGGTCTGGCTGATGCTGGTGCCCAAGCATCAAGTGTGCTGCTTCTCCTCTCATTGGCACCCATCCTGATAAATGGATCCCAAATCACAGCCTATCTTTGAACATCTGGAGGGGTGGATGAAGTCCATGAAATGGGAAAACAATATCTGTCTGTGAAAGGATGGAAGATAGTAGTTAATGAGAATGCATTTATCTGTTTGTTGGTTATCAAGAGGGTTTAAGGATGTAGCTTGCATTGTATGTGTATATGCTGCATGTTCCCACACTCAATACACACTACAATCACTGCAATCAAAACGTAGTAGCTAAACAGGGGTTAAGCAGTTAAATGCTTGGAAAAAAATGTGTGCAACCCTACCCTTTTAATTTCCAGTTATCAAATATGAAGAAAAACATTCAGAGAAATTGTAAGATGACAACACTTCAGTTATGACTTGATAGAAACTGACATTGTTCAATTAAAAATACATAGCTAATACTGATTTTTTTTTAAATCTACCTCTAAAGTTCATACTCCATATTTTCAAATTAAATTGATTTGGTCATGTACTGGGAAGTTTTATCCAATTACAATCTTGCAAATGTGATATGAAGGCATAAATGCGAAAAACACACTCACTGCCAAGATGTCATTTTTCCTATCATATTTCTCTGATCTTAACCATATGCTGAAAGGGGAGGATTTTTCAAAGTGATATGCAAGAGGGGACTTGGCATGAAAAAGCTTTTCAAGGTATTATGAATTCAAATTAAGATCTCTGTTTGAATATGCATAAGGGCTCTTTTACAGAGGGAGTATCACTGATATTATGATGAGTGATGATTATGAAAGTAATGTTTTGGGGGTTTGGTTTTTGGTTTTCTTTTTGTGGATGTAGATTGTTTCTATTTATGTTCATAGATACCTGCAGGATTTTTCTCTCTTCTTTTTTTCCTTTTACAATTCATGGGTAAATGTCCATTTAAAAAA
>VYXF01001778.1:301176-313508 GCA_013397295.1 Polioptila caerulea
TAAAACTTTTCCAGGGTATCCAAAAAAGCTGAATACATGTAGTTGCTGTCAAACTGCTCTCCTGATAAAGCCAATTAAAATCAGTATCTTTATATTATTTGTGATAAATATTTATTGGTAGCATGTTGGAAATGAAATATATTACAATGGAATCATGCTATCAAAGTGGAATCAATATGAACATCTTGTCTCAATATAACCAACTTCATACTCTGACTGGTAGCTTAAGCTGAGGTCTATTATATGCATAAATTAAAATACATTATACTAGATACAATTACTATTTGCTTACCTTGACCTCCAAAATAAATGCACTGGAGCTGTGTAGATGATGTAACAGTGTAACCAGTAGTGCCTGAGCATTTTTGTGATGCTGTATCGCCACAGAGAGCCACAATACCCAAGGGGCTTTGGGAAGTACGTGAGTGATTCACCAAAGGCACAAGAGTGTTTGTAGCTGCTCACAAGAAACACCCACGTAAAAACCTTGCAAGGTAAGATAAGCACCGGCGACTACTAACTACTGTCCTGTCCATTATATGAGAATGACTGTCAAGGATATGTTTTCAAGGCCCAACACCCTGACAAATGCATGTGGACATATTTAAATGCATTCCCTTGTAACACTTCTCATCCAATTCTTGGTAGATCACATGGTTTATGAAGATGGTGCCATGGTATGTGTACTGATGGAGGGATTTGCAATTCCATCTGGACCAATGGCATTACACAGGATTTAAAGGAAGGTATTTAGAGATACATGAAGAAAAATAACTGAGTTCAGCAGACTAAATTTCTATCAAAAGAATTTTAAAAGTTTAATTCTAAAATGAGTTGGCTTTTAAAGTCATGCTGACACATTGCAAATACTATTTATGTGTCTGGGCACCTTCAGTGAAGGAACAGCAAAGAAAATTAACAAGAAAATCCAAACTGGCTGCGGAACCTCATACAATTAATTGGCTGCCAAATTATTTGCATCAAGTGACAATTCTCAAAGCACACAATGTAATAATACAGTAATAAAATTCATAACATGCTATTTTCATCATGATGACTCTATAACAGTAGAATCAAAGCAAAACACATTCCTTACATTATAGCATAGACTACCTGAAAGTTACATAATTCAACAGCATAAATTATTGTCATATAAATTAAACATTATGCTTATGAGAACACAAAGCATATGATTACTTGTATAGTAAAATACAAAAGCAACTCCAAACTGCTCTGTTGAAACTTGATGCTGAATTGACTAAACAGTCACAAGAATTTCAGTTTGTCTTCCTTCTCCAGCGCATCTTGAATCTATAGCTGAGCTGTTAGCAAATTTGGCAGTAGTGACACATTCTGAAAAACACTGCTAAAATTTTCATGAAAATAGGCAACGAGATGGATGTAAATTACTAATCCCAATGTAGAATTCACACATTGGAGAGCAAATACAATCCTACTATTAGACAATGACAATTCACAGAAGGGAAAGCACTAAAAAGCCAATATTTTTGTTATAGCCGACCACCACAGAAAATAAAGATTTTCACCCTGTTTTTTTTTTCCTCTGCTTGTTTTTGAAGGACTAGATAAGAGTCTGGACATAGCTAAGTTATTTTCTTACTTTAGATTTTAAATGTTAAAAAAAAATCTTTGATACTTGTGACTCTATTATTTACTTTTTTCATATATTCTAAACCAGAGTGGTTTCTACAAGTGATTATATTTCTCTGCATTTACAGTAACCTCAGTTAAATGAGGATCAATCATAGAATCATAGATTGGTTGTGTTTGAAAAGATCTTAAAAATAATCTAGTTCCAATCCAGTTCTAGTGCCCTTGAGTAGGAACACCTTCCACTAGACCAGGTTACTCAGGGCCTCAGCCAGCCTGGCCTTGTACACCTCCCAGGGTGGAACATCGACAACTTCTTTGAGCAACTTGTTGCCGTGCCTCACCACTCTCACAGTACAGAATGTCTTCCTAATATCTCATCTAAGCCTACCCTCCTTCAGCTTGATACCATCCCCTATTGTCTTACCACTACGCTCCCTTGTGTGAAGTCTCTCTAGCTTTATTTTAATAGTCTCCTTCTAGGTACTGAGGGCCCACAAAAATTACTACTATTTTTGGACCCATGTTATTTTCACTTCCTACCCTATTCTCTAATGCAAAAATTCTCTAAAATTCTGCAGAAATTATTAAAAATTAAGATCAGAATGCTACACTTCTAAAATATTAAAACTTGTAGAAAATCAAAAGTACTGTTCTCAGCCTGTGGTATACAATTTCAAAAATATGACTGAAGTAAATGCCTCAAAAATAATGTCACAAGACCATAGATAAATATAGCAGGTCACTACATTATAGTGTTTATATAAATATATATTTATGTACTTTATTATTAAACATGTTTTTATAATATATAGAAATAATGTACTCAGTACTAATGTCTTTATGAATATTATTTGAAGTAATCATATGAAAAACATATAAAACTATTGTTATTTTTTTTAGAAAATATATCATATTCATTATAAATGCAGATTTACAAAGTTAATATTTTTGGATTTTTTTTCAATTTCTATTTGAGAAAATGTTATTTTATAATGAATGAATTTTTCCCTTGCATCTTTGATCCAATTAGATTACTTGCCATTGAGTCTGTTAATTTGTGGTCAAGATAATGTTCATGTTTGTTTTCCTGACATTGTAAAAATCTTTATGTAAATTTAGCAAAGGGGAAATCTGCAATCTTTGGCAGAACATAGTACAGTAGTTATTGATAAATGAAGAGCAGCAGCCTCTAAACATGATCATGTGTTTTTTGACAAGGAAAGAAAAAAAGAAAATAAAATACAGACCAGTTCATGTTCAAAAGTTTGGTTATTTTTTTCTCAAAACAGATTCATATGCATTCAATGAAACATACAACTTGTTGTTGCCCTGGAAAAATTTGTTTCCAGTTACATATATTTATATCCCTTTTTGCACCCTCCCCATTCCCCCAGCTTTGACCTTCTCATTGGGTCCTTAAACAAGACCTTATAATCGTTGTATTATGTACACTTACTTATTATTTTATGTTATAATCTGCCCCATCTTCGAGTTATGATTTTTTTTTTTTTTCCATTAACAGTTTCAAAATTGCCTGTTCCATTTCTCAGAATCTTCTTGCCTACTATGTCTTGTCTTCTCTCATACTTCTTATTCATAGTCTGGTACTTCAAGACAGGTTTTTCCAGCAATTTCTTTCACTTTGCATTTGCAGGATCCACTTAGCATATGGAACTGGAAATCTCAACTAACTTTTCATATACATACACACTAGTCTTCTGTATTTCAGGTAGTTACCTTAGGCTCTTCTGTAATAATTTATGAAAAATAGACACATTTGCAATATATCATATTAAAATTCCAGTATGAATTTAAAGGATCAGAATGACAAGGTTTTAGAAAAAGATGGGCTACAGAGGTGGCTTCTGTGAGAAGCTCCTGGAAGCTTCCGCTGTATCTGACAGAGCCAATGCCTGCTGGCTCCAAGACAGACCCAAGACAGCTCCAAGAAAGGCTGGCCAAGGATGAGCCCATCAGTGACAGTGATTGCACTTTTGGGATAATGTATTCAAGAAAGGCATAAAAACTTCAATTTTAGCTGGACAGAAGTATGAGACCATGAAGGAAACAGGCCTGCACACATCAAGGTCAGTGAAAAAGGAAGGGGAGAATGTTTCAGACACCACAGCAGAGCTCCCCTGCAATCTGTGGTGAAGATCATGATCAGACAGGCTGGACCTCATGGACGTCCATGATGGAGAAGATATTCACCTGCAGCTTCTGGAGAACCTCATACTGGAGCTGGTGGATGCACATGAAGGAGACTTGGCCCGGTGGGAGCCCTGTACTGAAGCAGGCTCCTGACAAAACCTGTGGCCCCATAGAGGGAGAAGCCTGCACTGGAGCAGTTTTGCTGTTAGGACTTGTGACCCCATGAGATATCCCTCACTGGAGCAGTCTGTTCCTGAAGAACTACAGCCATGGAAGAGAACTGTGCTGGAGCAGTTAATGAAGAACTTCATCCTGTGTGAATGACTCAGTCTGGAGTTTTTTGAGGACTCTGTCCCGTAGGAGGGACCTCACCCTGAGCAGAGGAAGAGTGTGAGGAGTCCTGCCCATGAGGAGGAAGGAATGGCAGAGACAACATGTGATGAACTGACATTGTCCCCCATTCTGTGTCACCCCTGCACTTTTTTGGTGGAGGAGTTAGAGAAAATCATGAGTAAATTTAGGCCTGGGAAGAAGGGATGGCTGGGAGGAAATTGTTTTAATATTTGACTTTATTTCACATGATTCTACTCAGATTTCATTGTTATTAAACTAATTTTCCCAAGCTGAGTCTGTTTTGCCAGTGGCAGTAATCCTGAGTGATCTCTCCCTGTTCTTATCTGGATCTATAAGCTTTTTGTTAGATTACCTCTCACCTGCCCAGCTGAGAAGGGAGAGTGATAGAGCAGCTTGGTGAGCACCTGGCATCTAGCCAAGGTCAGCTCACCACAGCAGGAAAGACAAAGGTATACTGGACTGAGTCAAGTTAAAGATTGCCACTGTGATATGGGAGCTGGAGCATATGACTAGAGAAACTGAAAAAAATGTATATGTTGAGGTTGGAGAAAAGGAGATACATCGGGCACCTCACTGTTGTCTTCAACTATCTAATGGGAAGGTACTGAAAACATGGAGCCAGTTTCTTCTAAAACGTAAATAGTGAAAGGACAAGAGAGAACAAACATAAAATGAAATGTGAAATTTAGATACAATGTAAGGAAAAAGAAATTTTTCATTATTGATGTCAGACACTGGAATAGGGGCCCAGAAACAGTCTCTCTAGAGTCTCCATCTTTGAAGATGCTGAAAGTAGACATGGGCCCAAGCAAATTACTGTAGTTGACCTTGCTGTGGAGAGAAGACCTCCTGAGGCCTCTTCCAACCTACATGATACCATAAATCTGTGAGATTTAACAGAGAACATAAGGTGGACCATAAGTGTTTTATTCTCTGTTGTGGCCTTAAAAATATAAAAATGTAGTGAACATGTAGATTACAATACTGAAGATACTTGGAGGAATCCCTCTCATCCTGTCTATTTAAAATCCAGCTAAACATAATTCTGCTTTGTAACTTCACTTAAGCTGATAGTACAGGAGGCTGTTTAACTCTTTGGTCATCTTACAATATTCCTAAATACTAAAAATTTTGTGAACTGCTAAAAAATGAGTTAAAAATATTATGTGGTTTTAATGTGAATTAGTTGTATAATATGAAAATGAATTATCATGAGAAGGAAGGGACATTTGAGAAATGGAACAAAACCAAAACCAGTATTGCTTAAGCTCTATTTTTCAAAAATCTCAGAACAGAACATGATACTTCTATTAGTAAGATTACACATTTTCATTTCCATTACAAAGATAGATTTAACAGCATATTTACTGCTGTCCTGTTGAATGACTCTTTCATTAAAATGTTTTCTCAGCTAAACATTGTATTTTTGTGCGTACGATCTCTCTGCAGTTGTCAACCAGCATCTCAATTGCACACACAGTTCAGACCCCAGCAGAAATGTTTAAATGCAAATATTTCAGTCCAAGAAAGAAACTCCACACTATGAGTGTTGATGTTCTTTAAGAACTATGGAAATTCAGATATGGAGGAAGCAATTTAGTAGGCTGATGTAAGCCACATGCCCATATCACATTCTTCTTGCTTTTCCTTTTTCCTTTTTTTTTTTTAAAGCTACTAGAAAAAATAAACACGACAGAAAAATAGCAGTCTAGGTCACATTTCTCATTCACTCTCAGTAAACGAAGTCATATCCTCTTAATGTAAAACTGCCTAAAATTAGGCCAGCAGCTCAAGATCCACAGAATTTCAGAGCTTATTATAGAAAGGAATATATTCCATTTAATGAGGGGATTAAATCCTTTCATTTATTGCACAATTTGAAATAAAATGCTTATGCACTACACAAGCTACCTAAAAAAGAGGAAAGGGGACAAACCAGGGAAAGAGGACTTTTTGGAGTCTTTAATAATGTTCTTGTTTCCATGGAAACCCTGCCAATGAGCTGGATAGAATCCTCTAGGGAACTGGTCACATAATGCTTCCTAATTGTTTAGCAACAACTTGTTTTATTTTTTAAGTATAGATCTTCACTTAATACCACACATATATTGCCAAAGAAGGACACAGGATAAATTTTATGAAAAGAAGAACAACGCAACAGGAAAGTATCCTACACAGAAGGACAAGACAATGTTTTAGATTGAGTTACACCAACTCTACTGTTTCACATTTTAAATATGTAAAAATATACTTAAGTATATTAAAAAATAAGAAATTAAGTAACCAAGATAAAAAGCAAACCAATTTTTAAGAAGCAATAGAATAGAAAGTGTTCCATGTGACCCTGTAAAAAACCTCCTAAATCTATTCAAGCTGAATTGAACCCAGCCATCTGACACATTTGGTATCAAATCTATGCAAACACTGCAGGTTTTTGGTTTTTTTAATAAAGCCTCAGTGAAAAGACTCTCATTCATCTGTCTGAATATTTAGTAGAAGAAATAATCTACATATACACATATGCATGTAAAAAATTTTAGATTTGCTTCCTTTATGAAAAACACTGCATCATACACACTGAACCTAAAATCACTGTCAGTGGATTAGAGTCTGAAACACAGCACATACCACCTCTCTAGGCACTTACAAATAGGTGTCTGAGGCTTATGCCTTGAGACAGGGCTGTCTTGAGTTCCTTCCTTTCTTTCTTTGGGATAGCCTGTGCATCAGTCTTATTCTTAGATGAACTTTCATACTTGTCCTCATCAGCAAGCTCTGCAAAGCAGTCTTTACAGGTTCTTAATTTTCAGATTCTGCATAAGGCTTCAAGTTTGCATAGACCTACTTTGCTTGTCAAATATTTGTTCACATTAAATACTGTCAATTGTTTTCAGAGTTTCTAATCTATAGTTACAAAATAAATTTCACCGAGGTTTGCAGCCTCTGGGCAGGGGCTGTTATGAGACCTCGAAAATTATGTGTTGACTCTTTACATACCTGCTAGAAGTGTCTGCGACTTAATCAGTTCATTTATCTTCATTTGCTATTTGGGTTTGCTTTAGATTTTCATACAAAGATGACATGGTAGTTTAACAACATGAAATCTTTGGAGGTAGCTATGACATATGTTATAATTAGACACGAACAGTTTATCTTCAGAACTCCCTAAATAAATAGATGGCAGAGAGAGGAACAAATGCATTTTTGTCCCAGAATTCCATATGTTTTCCTAAATGTACAAGTTATATGATAGGCATCATTAACTTCATGAAGTTTGTTTGTAGAGTCTTAATGCTTATATTTGTATCTTCAATTTTTACATATTTTTATAAATGTGTTTAATATTTATATACAAACTGAAAACTTTTACCAAATAAAGATGTCAGATCAGTTTCCAGAAATAAATGCGTTCTCTTAGCATGCTAGATTTGCTTATAAATTTCAAGCTATTCTTCAAGTGTATCTAATTATTCATGGCAAAGCTCCTTGCTAGCAGCTTCTTGATTTGGACCATAGATCTTTCAGACTGTTATGCAAATGGTTGTACGAAAATTAAGAAAAAAGTTGGATCTTTAGAAATATTGGAGGAGAGAAATACTGGGGATGATGGAAAAGGGAGCTGTTAGTGTAATTATTTGTACACATTTTAAAAATCTCTAAATTGGACCTTCTATGTACTACTCTGGCCAGAAAATGGCTGAAATGCAGCAGAATCTACTAAGCCTGCCAACTTCTGTGCTGGCATTGTGCAGATTATTCACTAATTTATTCTTGGACTAGAGGGCTACAAAATCATTATTGTCTCTAAACCATTTCCAGAGTGCTGGCACAAAGTGGATAATATGCAGCATTGGAATTTATGTCTGAGAGGAAATTATTTGGCTAATAGCAAGATCATTATAACATCCTTGTTCAAAATGGCAGGTAGTCTTACAAACAGCAGGGTAGACATGAGACAAAAACAAATATAATCCAAAGATAATTGAAATTAGAATGGTTTTAGGGCTATATGCAACAGCACAAAACAAACAGAATTAACATGCAGTGTCAGACATAGCAATTCATGATACATGACACATTTGGATGGCTCTTCTATGCCCATATGAACCTTTGACCAAGCAGTTTATCTAAATACATTCCTGCTATGGTTTTTTAGACTCTAAGATATATGACACCTATTTCCTTAGCTTCTTTTTTTGAACTTCTTAATCCTACTAAAACAGATACTAAACTCAATGTCTGTCTGAGGAAACCACATGTATAGTTAAAATTTTTGGAAATCTAAATTCATACATAACCTTTGTTTCATTTGAATACAATATGGTAGTTTAATTTCCAAATATAAATAACTAGAGATGTAGGGAAAAATTCTTACTGATGAATAGAAATAACTTGCTAACAAATGTCTTAAGCACCTGTACAGTTAGGAAATTATGAATGTATAGGTTCGCCACAGAAAAGCCATTGAAAACTATAATAAACTTTTCAGAGTGTAGAAGATGTCAGATGCAGTTTCTTTACTCTTACACAAAATGAATGATTAAATAGTCATCCTGAAATGTTTGAAATTTCATCCAAGAAGCATGGAGTGTACTCTGGTCTCTTTGATAACTACAGTTCTTTAAATAACAGTGGGAAATTACAATGTATGTGAAAAGAAACGCCTGGTTTACCAAGGCTTTTTGGACAAACAGAAAAATGTTTTTTGTGTCACTATTTCCCAATGTGTTACAACTGGGAAAGAAGTAGAGAAAAATAATGTAAAAATCATTAAGATGGCTCATGGTTTTTCTCTATTTTGATAATGAACTGAGTATATCGTGTGCAAACAGCTGCATCAGTAAAGGAATTTGGGAGGGACTTATTTTTTGGTTTAAATTTAAGAGAATTATCCTTAGCAAAGAGAAGAAAATGCCTTTTAATTGGTACCTACAGAAGTAAAAAGAACAAACTTATATTACTCAGGTTGTGTCTCACATATTTAATGAAAGTGTCTAATTTATTATATCTTTCCTCTGATAAATATAAGGCTGTTAGAAAGTGAAATGAAACATGCCTTACTGTGTCAACTATACATGACTGGAATATCCAGCTAGTCTTCCAGACAACTCCAGATGAAACAGGATCAAAAGGGGAGGACCTTGTTCTACTGATATGGGATTGTCAGAAGGAAAAATAAGTTAAAAGAACCATGAACATGTTTACCATATTTTGAGTCTCTTTTATTTTCTGTTTATAGTTCTATTTATTTAAAAAAAAAAACAAAACCCAGAAAACAAAACAATAAAAAATCCCCCATGCCCAAGACTGTGATCAAGTGTTAAACCTGCAATACCATGAAAAATAGTTCCCAAAAGTACCATCAAACAGTGGCTGAGTGTGAGACATATGACGTTGCCTGTAATTTAATGCAAGAGTTTATAGACTCAGAAAGCAAGTCATAAATTTGCAAAATGGGAGATCAAAGTCTCTTTTAAGAGGACTCTTTAAATTGTAGGAATATTTCCACAGACACACATATAGCTGTTATATATATTTCTTTTTCTTGCACAATTCAAGCTTACTCAAGCAGCTGCAGTTACCTGCAAAAGAAGATGATGGACCCACCATGCACCTAGGCATAAAGAATAACTGGACCCACTGTGGCTGCCTGGAATATTTAGAAAGAGCAATGGGTTGGCAAGTCTCTTTGCTGACTTAGCTGTATTTAAAATGCAGCTTTGCAACTGAGCAAGGAAGATGAGAGCACCCTGGAGTTACTAATCTTATACTATGACTAATGTACAACTGCATGTTATCTTGAAAGAACTGACTTCCCTGTCAGGGAATTAGGATAGAAAAAAACTGTCATTATTGTACTTGTGAATCTAGAGAGCCAGCTATTGATTATTGTGCTGTCCATTCTCTTGCTTTCTCCCTTCAGTGGAGTGCTCTTAATCCATTTGCAGTACCATTTATAGGTGATAAACCCCAGCTCAGTGAGTGTCAGTCATTTCAATTTGATTTACTCAGGTGATGGAAGCCTAGTGTTAATGATTATAAAATTTGACTTCAGTCTTTGGTGTTCCTAGTGGAAACTGAACACTTTATGAATCCTTGGTGTATGGATAATATCCACATGACTTGGATAAATGATAGAAACCCTTTGAGCTTTCATATCCAATTAAAATAAAATTCCCAAATGTTTGCTCATGAAGTTACAATGGTTATTGCTACTAATAAACCTCTGCTTTTTAAGTCGTGTTCAGATAAACAAATGTAGAAAATAATTTACAACATTTTTTCCGTTTGGCATGAGGTAACCACTACCTCAGCATTTTCACTTGGTGTTAAAGGATGCAGGAGGACTGAATCTCCAAATACTGCTTTTTCAGTATTTGTATTAAATTAAATAAGAGTAAATGAAGAGTTAAACCACAACACTTTTCCTATTGATGCATGCACTTTGCTTTTTACTTCAGATAGTTAGAAAATTGGAATTTGACCCCACATTTTTGGCCAGCCTAGAGATCTGTAGATTGCAGTAAATAAATACCATATTATTCTGGGACTTTGGCCAAATTTGTCTATTGAAGCCCTTTAATTTGTGCCTTACCAAAAGTGCTTTATTCCATGGACAATATAGAAGGACAAAAGCCTTGCCTATCTACCTGGAATTCAACAATTAATATTTGAAAAAATAAACAAACAAACAAACCTAACCAACCAACCAATCAACAAGAAATTAAAAACTGAGATATTTCTCATTAAAAATGTTATTTTAAACCCAGAGCATTATTTTAAAAGTGGGACAAGAATTAAAATAACCCTCACATTAACTGGGTTGATAACTGGACACATCCTGCGACCAGAAAGAGCATGCTGTAACTATGAGCTGTGATCCATGAAGCACAAAAATTCCTAGCTAGTCTTTGCTAATTGAGGCCAAATAATTCAAAAGAAAGCATACATAGTTTTTAAAAAATCAAGAAGAAATTAGCAAACATTACTAGTGATCTCATGAGTTGTGAAGTAAGATAGCATTAGTATTATAACAGTTAAAGAAGATCAAAATGAAATATGTAAAAAGAAGTCGCAAAGAGGGAGAAAATAATTAGTTTCTAATTTGCATAGGTGCAAAACTGTATATGGAGGGGGAGAGGAGGGGGAGGGGGAAGAGAGTATGTTTAAATTTTAGTGGGAAAAATACATGTGGAGTAAATTATAAAAGTTCTATCTAATAATATTAAATATAAAATATAGAAATCCACTGCCTTTGGAAAATGGGAAGGCTTATAAAAACTATCTGGACAATTACCTAGTGGGAATTAATCTTGCAGTAGAATGCAGGTATGGATTCTTTAAGATCTTCTGAAATCTTTAGTTTTCATCCTGCCCTATTGCCTTTTCAACAAGAAACAGGAAGGTTAAAGTGTATGAGAATTAAAGTGTTTGAATTAGAGACTTCCTCGAGCCCTTTAAAAAACACTTCAGACCTTTCCTCACCCTTATCCACCGGCGTGTAACAGGCTGACAAGATGAGTTCCTTGATTGTTCTTGTGTTCTCTGATCCTGATCCTTGACCAGCCCTTTCTGCATCTTTGTCTTCTGAGAAGTTTGTGTACATCCTTGATTACACTCCAGCCATGTGAGCTATCTCTGTTATACTATCTACTATCTCTGTTATTCCAACAGTGTCACTCTTCTGTGACTCCTACTTGTGTCCCTGGCTGACCTGAGGCAGGTATGCTTTCACCTTGCCTTATCATTTCTGATGTTAACCACAGTCCTATAATTCTGCATCCTTGTTTATGATCCTTGTCCACTGCTGCCTGACTTAAATGTGAGTCAAAATGTCTGTTTCCCATGGATCTTAGTTTAAATTATTTTCTTTTTAAGTTGATTATGTAAGTGTCAATACTAAAAAAGATCTGTTTTCCTCATGGTTCTCTAAAGAAGACAAAACTGGGAACAAGCAGGCATCAAAAAAATAGATTTTTTTTTCACTGTTAGTTACACAGTTTTTACAGGTTCTAATATGCATACAAAAAATTTAAATATACATACTTACAATTAGATCAGAAAAAAAGTGAGAAATACAGGGGTCTGTCTCAAGAGGAAATGACCTCAAGTTGTACCAGAGGAGGCTCAGATTAGATATTCAGAAAAAAAACTTTGCTGAAAGAGTGGTTAGGCATTTAAACAAATTTCCTGGGGAGGTGATGTAGTCACCA
>VYXF01001778.1:313557-336396 GCA_013397295.1 Polioptila caerulea
TACAATTAGATCAGAAAAAAGTGAGAAATATAAGGGTCTGTCTCTTCTGTCATGTCTCAAGAGGAAATGACCTCAAGTTGTACCAGAGGAGGCTCAGATTAGATATTCAGAAAAAAACTTTGCTGAAAGGGTGTTTAGGCATTTAAAAAAATTTCCTGGGGAGGTGATGTAGTCACCATCTTAGGAAGTGTTCAAGAGGCATCTGGATGTGGCACCTGAGGATATGGTTTAAGGGTGGTTATGGTGGTGCTTGGTTGATAGTTAGACTAGATGATCTTGAAGGTCTCTTCCAACCTTGATGATGCTCTGATTATGTGGATTATATAATGTTGTGATATCAAATCTTCAAAATGAAGGACAAGAGGAGACTGTGACATGGAGAGAATTGATGCATAGCTGCACACCAGGAAGTTTCTTTCTCTGAACTGTAAAATACTAGCCAATGTTAAGAGTATTTGGATTAGGAAGGTTAAACTGATGAAGCAGATAGTGATCCAAAATTCTCACAATTAAAGTTTTTGACTTCCTCTCAATTTGCCTTAAAAAACTCAGAATTAACTTGATGTAGTGCAAAGAGAACTTTTACCCATGAACTATTTTGTGTAGTTAAGGTTGCCTCCATTGATTGCCAGAAATGCAAAAGAAATTTTATGTGCTCCACTTGTGAAAATCTACTGTCAAAGGTTTCATCCCGAACAAAACTAAGGAGGCCATCACACAAGATGATTAACAAAATAGATTGTTTACCTATATGTTCATTACAGTCAGTTCAGTGAGAAATTAAATCTTTGCTGATGGAACCTTTCATACACATATAGCAAAACTGCTACAATTTTGTTACATTTAAATGCCCTTCCAGAGTCAGGGTAATATAAGGCAAATTTGGTTTAGCCTCTGAATTTTCAGAGATGAATGAAAAGATGAAGAAATTTTGTGAAATTCTAAATTTATTTTAGTAACACAGCTACATCATCTTCAGACTCCATCTTTCATTTACAATTGTAAATATTGGAACTTAAAAACGAGCTACAGTTTTGATAACCATCCTACGAGACATCAAAGTTGATGTCTTAATATTTAAATAAATCAGCAACACTTCCGCTAATTACGAGAGCAAGAAGATTAATTAATGCTTAAAATGAAGATTCATATTGCATAGGTGAATCAATCTTCAGGCTAAGAAAGATGCAGTCTTAGACAGATGTAGTCTTGAAGAATGCTAAAATGTCATGCTAGAATTTTAGCAATGAAATCTTTCACCTGCAAAAAACACTACTGGCAATCAGTTATACTCTTGAGGAAATATTTGAAGGGCTCTAAATAGGCTCCAGAAAACTAATTTGCTACAACTTCTACCTTCCAGATGTAATTACAACTGTTATAAATCAGGATTTGCCAAGCGATACCAAAATATTGAACAATATTTTCACAATTTCAGTTTATATACAGTAAATTCTCATTTTAGTCAGAAACTGAAAGATATTGAAAAGTTTATCAAGCCATAATTTCAATAATGCTAGGAAAATATACTAGTTTGTTTAAAAGCCTATGGCAGCCAAAGGTTTTGGATTAAGCAGTTTAGTAAATTGAGTTAATGAACCTGGGATTTACCAGTAATTACTTTCAAAGTATCTCAAATTATTTTACAAATATTATTTCTGCTAATTGATAACTACAAAGGATTTATCCAAGAATGCCATATGGAAAATGAACCTTAGAATAACAGAAGGCTGTTAAAGGGAAACCATTACCTTACTAAAGCAGAATTTACTAGTTCAAACTGAGATTAAGCCAGTTATTCATTTAACACTCATCCTCTTATGATAGTCTTTAGGTGTTTCTAACATATAAAGAAATTAGTTTTAAATCAGATGTGAAAGAACGTATCTTTGTTGTAACTGACAATTCTAGTATTGTGCTTTGATGATAAACATCGTGCTAAACCAATATTATTAAACCAGGTTCCTTCTTCCCATTCACTCATCTTAATTACTCAGAGTAATCTTCACCCCTTTCAGTTTCAGGTAAAATTGTCACTGTTATATTGTTCTCGGTGAAAATTTTACAGCATAATTTTAATAACATTTGGTAGCATTAAAAATTAGCACAACTTCTATGTCCTTTGCCCTTCGTTAAGAAAAATAAAAAAAAACCCAAAAAAACAGGAGATAAAAGCAGTGTTTCAGGCTTTTCATTAACCACCCAACTAGATCCCACTCCTTGTGTAAGAATTCCTAATTACCACCTTTAAAATGGTGGGACTGAAGGTTTTAGCATTCAAGAAGTTTTATTGTGTTCAGTATTGGGTTAGATTTCTTGAATTTAAAATCTGATCTTTCTTTTGTCTGCTTCATTGTCTTTATCAACTGTTTTAACAATCTTTTGTAATGAAATTTGATCTTATTGGTACTTTTTCTGTGAAAAATAGCAAAATAAGGGATTTCTGCATCTGTCTTTTCCTTACTTTGGTGTGAACTACAACTTTTCTCAAACGTTCTCTTCCTGGAATAATTACATATACTTTCTTTTTTAAGTGGAATTAAATTTATTTAGAAAGAGTTAATTTCTGCTTCTTTCCCTAGTCCTCTGTATACTGTTTGGAGATGTAGTGTAAGAGGCCTGTTTTCCAAATTAACATGGCTACCACACTGATGAGTTTAAATTAATTTGATCCAATTTACCTTTTTATTCTGGACTAGGTCACACCACCTGAGGGTTAGTCCATTGCTAATATAAGTTTCTAATGGATCCTAGGAGAACTCCATTCACTACTGGTGAGAATTACTGAAATCACATAAAGATGTGCAAAGTCAAACTATGTGAGCCAAATGGAAGTATGATGCTGTTTTGATTAATATTCTGATATAGAGGTATACATTTTTAAAGAAAGGACAAGTAAAGAAAAACATTTTAAGATATTCAAGGCTTTGCAAATGCAAATCCTGATTTAAAAATGAAGCTAATAAAATTGAATTATTTTCTGTTAGAAAAGTTTCCATAGTTAGATTGCTTTCTGAAAATTTGTAATTTTTAAGTATCATTGCTACTAGACTAGCACATCATTACATGCTATAAATTATCACATGTGAGAAGTTCTCCATCCATTCTAAGAACTCCATTATTTGACCTCCATTATCATAAATGAAGAAGCACACGTTCTAGACATGAATTGATTGTATTAAACCAAATTTGAACTCTCATAAATAGTCTTGCCTGCTTAAAGAGCATGTACAGTGTTAGATCATTATCATTGCTGATATATTTTCAGCATTTAATGGACACTATATATATCAGTAATGCTAATATTTTTTTTTATTATTAATAAAGTAAAACTAGTATATTTTAGCATTAGTTTTAGGAATATATGGTAATTCTAATGTGGTAAAAAATTTCTATTTCTGTACCAATTTTCTGATTTACAACACATCAAAAATGACTTAAAACAGCTTCACATAATTCAGCAAAGTTTTACTACTATTTACAATGATAAGAAATCCACGGTTCTGGTCACACATTAAAATGCACATGGCAATTTGCTATTCTTCAGGTTCAAGTATTTTTTTTATTCACACATGCACACTGTGCATTTATGTTAAACGTCCCTGATAGTGAGTATCAGGTACTATTCTGAAAATAACACTAATATAACGAGGAAAATGCAAGCGTGGTAGGGTACAGTAGTGAAAAATTTCAATGCTTTTCATAAATGGAAAAGTTTGATTCTATTGGTATAAAAAATTACACATTTTAAAGATGACTAAAATAAGGAACTCACAAAGCTCCTTTATTGCAAAAATTCAAAGCAACAAAAGGTATTGTACATTTTTTTATTCAAAAAGTCATTGTGGGTATTTTGCAGATCTTCTCTGCCCTGCTTGAAAGAACATAGTACTTTAAAACACCCAACCACTATTCTACTGTTTCAATAAAATAGTAGATCTTTTTCATCATCTCCACCCCCCAAAGAATCTTAGTTAATGTCTCTAATTCTAGGGAGCAGCATAGGCATTTGTAGACCATTTATATATTTTTTAAATACCGATAATAAGAGTGTGTACCATTCTAAGCCACTGATTAGATAGCAGAAAGGATCTATGGAACAAGCTCTGAAAAATTGCTCATATATAATTGCTTATATATAAATTCATAATTTTAGAAAATATTTTTTTTTTTATTTTCAATTTTCTAAAACAATCCAACGTTTTTTATCCAGACACACACAGCTACACTGGGGCTTTTCCCAAGAATAAGCAAGAATATCTATTTGTATATAAGAAGTAGCTTCAGGCAGAAAACTGCTTGCTCCCTGTGAGATGTAATTTATTCCTGCTTTTAAGTTAGTGCACTCTATTTTCCTCTGTGTATACTGTCAGTTCCAGTAGTTAATGCATTACATGGCATCAAGTGCAGTACTTTGACTTTATATCCTGCTTTGTTCTTTCCACAGCCTACAAAGACCAGCTTATAACAAAGATGCCAAGGCAGTCATCTTATTTTACTGCTTATATTACTAGGTTCTGTTTGACATGATTTCATAAAATCATAAATCCATCTGCAACCAAATATATTTGTCTGTGAAATGCTTACATTGCTGTATGATTATTTCTTAGCATTATGTGAAGTTTAATTTTTAGTTGTTTTCCTTTCAAAAATCCATACTATTCTATGCCATATATAAACAGATACAGCCATTAAAGAAAAGTGTATTGGAAGGTCCACAAGACACTTTAATTTCATTTGAAGCTACTCTCTGTTGCATCTGACCTAAAACTTACCTTGCAGAGTTGAAATCTGTATAGTCATGTATCTTTGTACTTACACAATTATACCAGTGACTTGCAATTAACAAATTTTTCTGTCCAGAGGGTTATGCATAGAGGAAATGACAAAATATTTAAATAGTGAACTGAATATTTTAGTTCAATTTTAACACCTGTTAAATCACTTTTAAAAATAAGAACCTAAAGGTATCTCAATTCAGTTCATTTGGAATAAATCCACAGAAGAAGAAACTAAATATAAATCTACACAGATAGGTAAAAGAAACACATCTTTAAAAGTACATACATACATATATATTGCAGGGCAATTACAGAATTCCCAGACTTGGAATTTAGTATGAAGCTCTTCAGCCTTTTACCTGTCATGACAATATATGCAAGAAATAACACAATGTCCACCCAGATAAAGGGTAAAAAATGCATTTTTTTTCAATAGAAAAAATGAAACTAGTCAGTGGGTTGTGCAGTTCTCTGATTGAAATAAATGTTCATTTACACAAATAAAAAAACAAAGACTCTCATTGGAAATACGAACAGAATTTTTATATTGACAAATATTCTGTAGCTATATGTACAGGCAATAGTGAAAGTATTTTTAGAACATCTAAGAATACAATACAACTGTATTCTGCACTTGAAATTTCTGAATTCTAAAAAAAAATTAATTTTAGAATCGAAATTATTACAACACCACTTTTAGCATGGAATAAGAAATTTTTAGGAAACATAAAAGTCAGAATACTTCCTTGATGATGAAAATGGCTAACTCTTATAACCTTTATATAATGAAAATGTTATATATAGTGTAGAATTATTTATTATCCTCAGTAAATTGTTTCTAGCTCATTGCATTATGGAGAAACTGCAAGCTGCAACATTATCTCAGGAATAGGTGATAAAATTAAGCTTCTGTCACATTTCATGATTAAAAACAACCTTATCAAAATTAATTTTTCAGGGGAGAAGTCTTTATTTAAAAACTAGTCATGGATTATGCACAGTATAATTCAAAGAATCACAGAAACGGTAAATTTGGAAGGCAACACATTGGGTAATCTGGTCCAAACTTGCTGCTCAAGTAGGGTCAGCTAGAGCACATGGCACAGGATTGCATCCATCAGGACCCCCAGGTCTTTCTCCAGAGACCTGCTTTCCAGATCAGCCCCCAGCCTGTTCTGGTCCATGGGGTTATTCTTACCCAGGTGCAGGTGCCTTTGTTGAATTTCACACAATTCTTCCCTGTCCATCTTTCCAGCCTGTCAAGGTCTTTCTGAAGGTCTCACAGCACTCAGGTGTTGGCCACTCCTCCCAGCTTTGTGTCATCAGTGAACTTGCCAAGGAAGCATCTGCCCATCCATCCAAGTCATTGATGAACAAATTCAACAATACTGGGCCCAGGATGCAACCTTGGAGGACACCTTTAGTGAAAAACCTTCAGCTAGACCCTGTGTCACTGATTAAAACTCTTCAGCCAAATTTTAATCGACCTCTGCCCACTTATCCAGTCAACATTTCCTAATTTTGTCAGGATTTGATGAGAGACAGCATCAAAAGCCTTGCTGAAGTCAAGGTAGACAATATTTGCTTCTCTCTCCCCATTGACCCAGGTAGTTGTTTCATTATAGAAGGCAATCTGTTCAGTCAAGCCTGATTTACCTCTAGTGAATTCATGCTAAGTATTTCTGGTTGCCTTCTTGTCATCCATATGGATAGAGATGGCCTTTGGAGTGAGGTACTCCATCACCTTTCCAGGGACTGAAGTGGGGCTGACAGGCCAAGAGTTCCCCATGTCCTCCTTCTTGCCCTTTTTGAAGACCAGGGTGAGATTTGCTTTAATTCCAGTCTCCAGGCAGCTCTGCTGATTGCCATGACCTTGCAAAGATGACTGTGAGTGACCTCGTTGCAGTGTCCAGAAGTGTCCAGATGCTCTCTCATGGACACATCCTGCCAGAGTAGACTTCTGAATGTCAAGTTTCCTTAGGTGTTGTCCAACCCAATCCTCCTTCACCAAGGAAAAGCCTTCCTTCCAAGACTCCTTTACCCTGGTCTGTGTCAGAGAACCCTGAGGGCTGATCATGTCAGTGAAGATTGATGTAAAGAAGGCATTTGATAACTCTGCCTTCTCTGCATCCCCTGTTACCAGGGTTCCCCTCCATTTACTAATGGGCCCACATGATCCTTTTGTTTTTCTTCTGTTATTGATGTGTTTTAAGAACCCCTTCTTGTTGTCCTGGACATCCTTGGCCAGATTTAATTCCAGGTGGGCCTTGACCTTCCTGATCTCATTTCTACTTACTCCGACAATCTTTCTATATTCATTCTTTGTGGCTTGATGCTATTTCCTGCTTATGCCTGAGTAATGACAAGAGTCCTTTGTCCATCCATGTACGTCTCTCTCCCTCTTTGCCTTATTACTTGATCATTGATAAGCATCATTATTGGTTCTGGAAGAAGTAATATTTGGATATCAACTAGCTCTCTTCGACTCCTCTTCCCTGCAGGGCCTGTTTCCATGGGATTCTTCCAAAAACTTTCTTGAAGTGGCCAACATCTGCTCTCCTGAAGTCCATGGCTGTGCTTACTTGCTGCCCTGCTTCCTCCTTTCCTGGTGCATAGCTCCAAATTTTCATGGTCACTACAGCCAAGGCTGTCCCCAACCTTCATGTCTCCAAAAGGGAGATGCTGATAATATGAGGTTAAGCAGCTCACCATTCCTCATGGGATCCTCTACTACCTGTGACAGGAAATTGTCATCACTGTTTTCAAAGGAACCCCATAGACTATTTGTGCTTTGCTGTGTTGCTTCTCCAGCAGATGACAGGGTAGGTAGAGTCCCTCACAAGAATCTGTGCCTGTGACTTTGAGGCTGCTTCAAGCTGCCTGGAGAAAGCCCCATTGTCCTCCTTCACCTGATCAGGCACCCTGTAGTCACAGCAGTGTCGCATTTATTAATCTGCTCTTTGATCTGAGCCCATAAACTCTCAACTTGCTCGTCATCCATCCCACGGCAGATGTCAGTATATTTCAAGTGATGTCTCATATAGAGAGCAACTCTACCACATAGCTGACCACAAAAAATAAATAGAATTTAACTTTTTTATAATTAGGATTTTTTTTTTATTTCTAATAAATCTAATAAAGTAAAAGTATTTTAATGAATACCAAAAAATGCAGGTGAAAATCTTTGTGCATTCAAACAATATTCAGTTAGAAAGAGGATATGAAATAAAACAATCATTCAATATGTCTGTTGATTTTTCAATAAAATCCCATAGGATTTTATTTTATAGGCCAAATAAAGGAATAAGAACCTATTTGAGGAATACTTTTTTCATGAATAAAATATGGCCCAAAAATACATAACTTTAAAAAATGTAAATATTGGTATAATTTAACAAATTAAAAAATAAAACATTTAGTAGGGTGTCCTGTATATATGCTTGGGACATTACAAATGTTGTTTCCAATGAAATTCCCCATTTTGAACCATCAATCCATAATAATCACATTGCTAAAACACAAGCATGACCTCTTCCTCATCTCTTCATTTAAAGTGAAGACAATGTATGAGGAATGATCTAAAATAATAAGAAAAAAACTCCTCAAATTTATTTGTTCTGAATTACAAGAGGCAGATAATAATGATCTTTACACACGGATACTCTACAGACATCTACGATCTTAAGTCTGTTGACTTCTATGTGTGCCTCAAAATCAATTTTTTCTGAAATGTAAAAAAAACCCAGCAAACAAACAATCCTCAAAATAATATTGAATAAAATGTACTTTCATTTTGTTCTTGGGGTTTTTCTTGCTTGTGTCAGGATCCTCTGTGTTAGATGTAATGACCATTGGTAGGGAACAATTAAGATATTTATCACAGGAAATCTTTAAGGATGAGTGTTTATTCAAAGAGTCTCCATGGTAAACAGTGAGAAAGAGATAAGAAGCTCATTAGCCCGTAATCATCTTTAGCAACCTTTTGCAGAATTCTGTGTTGGATACTTGTATTGGGCAAAATTAGGAGAGATTCATTTGAATGGAATCACAAAGGTCCATTTTATATGTAAAGTTAGATGTTTCTGATATAAAACATTGACTCCTAGAAAGAACTCTTGAAAATAATTAGTTTTTTTTCTTTTATTGGACATGGCCCAAAAATGCCTTAACAGCAATTTGTGCATTAAGGCTTTAAGCCATTATGTTAAGACTTAAATCAAGAATCTGTCACATTCTTAAGTTATGTTTCAGTAATTTGTAACCACCACTATTAAAATATGAACCTTAGGTTTGGATTTTTTTTTTATTTTTGTCCATCAAATTTTACCCCTTAAATTCCTCACTGCTATTGATTAAGGAATTGTCTTCTCAAAAAAAATGTTTTCCTTCTGCATGAGTTTCTGCAGTAAATCAAATTGTTGTCTTAATCCTCTTTTACATACATGGAAAAGTTTGAGTCCTTCAGTCTCTAGACAAAATGAAGATTTTCAAACTCAACAGAACTTGTTTGCTCTTTTTCTGAATCCTTCCCAATTTGTTAACTTTATTTTCCCTTAAGAAATGACACTGTGCAGATAATGACCTCTCTAATTAGGAATTTAAAAACTGGTTTTCATATTCTAATGTAGTAGTCTTCTTACGAACTAGTAATGTCTAATCACAGGCTATTTTGGGAGTTTATCATACAGTATATTTTCATCTCCCCTTGGAACGAAACCAAAATATATCCAAAGATCTCCTAAAAAATATTGTATTAAAAAAAAAAAAAGTATAACTAATTCAAGAATACAATTTTCTATGCCATTCATTTAGAAACTGACAGATTGAGAATTTGAGCAATGGATCCCATTAGACTTTGATTTTGTTACAAATGTAAGTCTTTTGCAAATTAACATATTCTTGTCTTTTGCATTCTTATCTCCATAAAACAAAATTTGGATATATACCTTGATTTTATATCCCCTTCATTATTAGCTAGCATTTTTCTGGGAAGTAGGAGTGGAAGATTCAAAAGTTATAAATATTTTTACTGGAAATAAGTATTATTAAAAATATATTTGTAATTTTTGGAAGAACATTGATAAATATATTAAATAGCTCTATGCCTGGAATAGGAAATGAAAGTATGGTATTTCCAATGACACATTTTCTCATACATAATTAATGTTTTGCAGTCCTGGTTAACCATGTTTTAACCAATCTATATTTATTAGAATGGTAATTTTGGCTGGAATGTTTTTGTAGCCTCTGCAATACTTCATCAATGTTTTTAGACAAATATGAAGGTTGCATTTTGCAAAATTAACCTATGAATCTTGAAACTAATACCAAGGTTACCTGACATACTGTCTTCATTGTGTATAGCAGTGAAAGTGCCTTCATTTTATCAGCATAACCTCCATTGGCTACTCTGCAAATATTATTTATCTTTAACAATAATTGTCTCAGAAAATAAGATTTACCCATAACACAGGGTTCCCTATTACTGCTATATTTCTAATATGAGCAAGGGAAAAGGATTTGACCTACAATATTTGTTAGAATACAAGGGATAGCCTATATAGAAATCTTAAGATAATCAAACCTGACTGACAATGAGGTAAGACCCTGTAACTCAATTGTTTTGGCATTTTCATATTTCTGTTTGTTCAATAGCCAAGTTACTACTACACAAAAAGTCAGTTCTTAGGAAGCACTAACAGACCCCAAATCTACATTCTCATATTTGCAAGTATGTTATACACAGATATTTACATTGTACTTATTACTGGGTTTCTAGCTCTTGTTACATAACATATATTTTAAGCTAAATTATAACTATAATTTTAGTAGAATATTGACCTAAATCAGTAAGTATATATGCTAAGATACATCATATATGTGAGCAAAAGAGCAAAATATTCAAAAGAGGGGTTCTTAAACCATAGTTCAAAACTTAATTCTTAACACAGAGATTAAAAATTGTTAATACCAATGTATATATTCAAGAAAATTACTGTAGGTTTGTCTTACCTCTGCAGATAGGAACAGGGAAGTCCCACGATGCTGTATTGACTGAGTTGGCTATGCAAGTAAGCTGTGGGTGTCCATCCAAAATATATCCAGTTACACAGCTGTATCGAATTTTGTCACCAACATCAAATCTTGTACCATACAAAATACCCTTTGGTGGAACTCCTGGATTGCCACAGGAACTACTCTGTAGTTCTGGAAAAGATATATATTTATGACTTAAAATGTTTTTATACTTAAAATGTTGTTATAAATAAATATTTAATTTTGCTTAAGAATATAAAACACAAATTAAGGCAGCTTTGGACAGATAGTGTGTTTTCATGGATATTATACAACTCTCAACACTGAAAATCCATTACCGACTTAGTGTTTTTAACATTTGATTAAGTATCCATATATCCAAAGGTAGATGAAAATAAGCATGAGGTTTTCCTTATTCTCCAACTATTGATATATTAATATATTTTTTGTATTAAATTAATACAAAAGAAATCATTATATAAGAACAGGAAACAAAGCAACTTGATATATTTCTGGCTGTAAAGTTATAAAAATGAAAAAAAATAAACAAAATTGTAATACAAACATGAAAGAACATCAGATTCAAAATGAACAAAATTTGGAAGTAAAAATAAAATTAATAAAGACAAGAGAAAATTTTAACAAGCATAAGCCTGAGCACCATCAGAAAGCTGTTTAATGATTTAATAGATTTTAGATAATGAGAAAAATGGATGAGATACTGTGGGTAACTGATTTCTGAGCAAAGAATTAGTTAATTTAATCATGTGAAATACCACAGGTCTGGTAACTTCTTTTATAATACAGAGCTTTAAACCACACAGAATCCAAAATTACTCAAGGTTGCTTTTAGTCTGATCTCTGAGGCCATTAATTAGAGTTGAGTTTCAGTTGGTACCCACACTTCAACTATGCACCCTTTTGACTGGTGTTTCAGCATCATAAATGGCTCAATTACAATATTTTCAGTCATTTGCTACCAAAGTCCTTTAATGTTAACAGACATTAAAACATAGATTTTGTGCAGGTGTGAACAAAAGATGTTTCATAATCTCATGCTGAGCTCTTCAAAGCTTGTACCAAGTATACTTATCAAGCTAATGTTAATGGGGAAGAGGCAAATCAGGTTAACTTGTATTTGGATTCATACCAAATTCCCCTAATCTAAAAAAGGAAAATGTTGGAAGGACGTTTATGTATGTATTTTATTAATTTCCTTTCCTGAATTTCATATGACTAAAACATTTTTCAGTAGCCCTGATGTGCTCATGAGTGTGTGCACAACATATTTAAATACCTAAACTGTTATAGGTTTCAATCAAAGAAAAATTATATAAATGTTTATTAAAACAATCAATACATCTCTCAACATTTATTACATTCTAAATCTTTAACGCCCCAAACTACCAAGAACTAGGATATACAGCTATACCAGCCATGAAAAATCTATGTAAGAGCTATTAAAAGATAGAATCCACTTTAATCATATTCTCTATATATCCATTCATATATATACACTATATATAAAATATATGCTAATGAGTTAATTTGAAAGACTTTATGTACCAATCAAGTTTTGATTTGAATGTGTTAAATATGCATGTTAGTTGCTGATGTCATTGCTGCTATTTCCTGCTTTCTCTTACATAATAAACTCTGAGTTTGGATTTGACTCTCATTACCTTGCACAATGACACAACACAGAAGTAAGAAATCAGCCTATCTCACCTTGGCCACTTCAAAGCTCACCTAAAGGACTGATAATCTTACCACTGCTTTATTGAAGTGTCCTATGCTGAAACAACACTCCCCTGCCCTCAAATCTGCTTGCTAGTTCTACGAAGAATGCAATGGTACAGCTGCTCCTGCATATTTGTGCAAAAGAATTTAAATCCTCTAAAAGTTTTCAAGGCTATTCAGTTTGTTATTTATCATCACAGCATGTCAAAATGAAGGTAAGAATATCGTCCTGTGGATTTTGGTTATCATATGAACCATATTATATTAACTTGAAAAATCGCCCTGCACACAGTGTTTTCATTTTCAACTTCTCCGAGAAGACGAAGTCTTTCAGAAGCCTATATCTCTAGGGCTTTGTAAAAAGGTCACAGAAAGATTCCCTGTCCTTTGAAATAAAAAATATAAAGATTAGTAATGTCACTACCTAAAATTGCTTCCTTTGCTTTTACTGCTGTCTCACCAAGAATTACCCACAGAAGGCAATTTATTCTTGTGAAATTGCATTTTATTTTAAAGGACTAATTAAAAATCACCCTCCTTCTAAAATAAAACTAATTTTTCCATTCCAATACTGTGACTCATCTAAAAGGAATACTTGGCATTTTTCATTAACTTTTTAACTTTATGAAAGTGGCCTGGCAGTATGTTACTACTTCTAATCCTTCAAGCCATTTTGTTCCTGATTCTAGATAACAAAGTAGAAAAAAATAAATTGTACATTTTTAAATATATTAATTTTTTCTGTGAGTATTTTAATTTTTAACATTTTCAAGTGCCTTATTTGGGGAGGAGAAGGTGATAATTTACTGAGTAACTGCATTTGTCTTCTTTGCTAGGTAGTATCTGTTTTCAAACTGAATGTGACACTGTACTACCATTACCCTGACATTAAAAGCTATGGATTGTTACCCTAAGATTGTCATCTGTCAGGGAACACAGGAAATGCCAAACTAGATTTTAATTTTTATTCAGCTCTGCACAGATCCTTGACTTCATAATCATTAGTGATTATGACATTTTCATAATCACTAATGATATGAAGGGTGGAAAAGCATTTCCTTTTAAATTTGCCATCTTGTAGTTTGGTTGAACTTCTCCTTGTTCATGTAGTCTGAAAATAAGCATAATTGAATTTTTACACCTTCCCACTTTTTAAAATTTTTGTGTATTATTTCTCATCTCCTTTTCAAAGCCAGCTGCCCCAATTGTTTCAATCTCTCTCCAAGCAGGAGTTTTCTTTGTCCTAGTTTTAATTTTGTAAACAGGGTATGTATGAACATATTTGTCTTCTTTTTTTTTTTTTTTAATATAATGTTGAAACATAGAGTTTAAAATATCCTTCAATGCTGTTCAATAGGTTTCTATTTAATTAATTCTTATTAATGCCAATGTAAATTCTGTTAAAAAGTTGTGGATAAAACATATCTGAGAGAGTCTGCTTAGCAGGAGTGGACCCACTTTTTAAAAAAAACTTTAGCAGCAGAAATTCAGCCCCTTATAGATACTAATTAATAAGATATTCAAATTAAATAGCATTGAATATAATTTATTTCTGAAATTCTTTTTCAAAAAATGAGGCTAGTAGAAATTTAGACTCTCTTTGTCAGCATTCTCTTAGGGGGAAACAAACCAGAACCAGATATGAAAATTTCAAATGTACTTTCTTTTTATTCAGACTTTAAGTCAGGAAAATTTAGTGGTTTTTTCTGTTATGGTATTTATGAAATCAAGAGTAACACTATCCTCCCTAAAATGTTTGAATTTATAATTTGATGTCTAAATATAAAAAGCAATTATCTTCATGTATTCCAGTAATAAAGGCATTTGTCATAGTGTTACATTCCATCAAGCTTAGTTATAAATACTAATGTCCCTCACATACTCTTTTATTTTAAAATTTGGAATATAATTTTTTTCCTTTAAAGGGTTAATCCATATATTTCTAGAGTTTTTGTTGCAGCTATTGCAAATCATTATGATCCAATTTTTTCCCAAAATAAAGTGAGAAATACTGTCAATATGTGCATCTTCATGAGTACTCACCTATTGAAAGACGTATATAATATCCCAATACAAGCTAGTACTTATTTCATGTAGTATTTTTGAAATTAAATATTCCTCATATCCCTACATCTCAGTGTGGAAATCTCCCCTATTACTGCCTGGTACCTGTCCTAGATTGTTCACTTGTGTCTACAACTCCAAGCAGTAATTCCTCTGCCTTGCAAACATGAATATGAATATGTTATTCTAGGGACCACTCCAGCTGTCATTTGGGACAGGACATGGTGTACTGGAAATATTACACCATGTCTGGACATGGGGATCCCTTGGAAAAGCCTGGCACAGGCACTTTGACTGAGTGCCAAGCAAGAGGACTCAAGGCTGATTTCAGAAGTGCTGCATGTAGTATGTGTGTGACTATAGGGAGAGCTATACATTCTAAAGGTCCCAAATACTAGGACAGGTGATGTCTTTGTAAAAATAAGAAATAGCCTGAAATTCCCTCGTCCAAAATTCATCTATATTGGATCTTATAGTAGTTTATTTTTGTTTTCCATTGTTTTCCAAAGGTTTTATGACCTAAAAAAGTAACACAGATACCTAGCTTCTAGCTCATATATTTTTTCTCAAAACTTATATTTTTATTACTTTCTATTCTGTCCTCATTCATATTGCTCTGAATATATGAGTGAGCATGGTCTAGATTCAAATCTAATAGGATCTAGAATAATTAACTGATGAGTATAGAAATACTGTTGTCTTTCTACACACATATTGAATATACATATATATGCATGTTTCACTTGAGATTACAGAGTGAAGAAAACCACAAGAAAAATTTGGAGTAGGCAACATAAGTGCTGTGAAAGAAAAAAAATAAAAAACTTAACATTGAAATGTCAATTTAACTGTAAAAAATGTAAGATTCAGAGAGTAAAGACATATTATAAGTGAATGATTTGAAAAATCTATCATAAACAGCACAGATGTATTAAAACACTTATTCAATTTTAAAAATTCCCTCCCCCAAAATCCAGCTCTTTCCTTTGCAGAAGCTCAAAAACAAAAATGGTTATCCCTTGATTCCAGCAAATCTGTCACCTTAAGATGCAAGTGCAGAATGAAGAGTCATTATTCTGAAATTCACTTTTGTTTACAGAAGTGACAGAAACTGTCAAACAATCTAAACTTCTCTGAAGTTTTTCTTTTAATTTCTGCATTTTTTTGTGGATCAGTCAAAAGAGTCTGTCATATTCTGATATCTAACTATAAATAGTCAAGCAAGAGAAAATGCGGGAAGTTTTGGGGTTTTTTGTTTCCACAAAGGAAAAGAATGTTTTTTCTTTTCCTGTTCTAATTGCTTTTTCTTGATTAATATATCTGCTATAGTAATCTCACTGAGGGTCTCTACTGTTCACTAAAGATGATACAGCTAATTATATTGTAGTTTCCTACCTATTTTTTAATGAATGAACTAATTTTGCTTTTTTCTTCCTTTTGAGATTATTTCATGTCAAAAATGAGAGAGGACCCTCTCTTGAGGGAACTTTCAATGTAGATTTTTTATGCTTAATTTGATTTTGTTTCTAAGTACATTGAAGCAATCACTGGATTTGTCTTCCTTGCCAGTAAGACAAGAATGCTTCTATTTTTAGCATAAAGTCATATGCTATTTTGATAGGTACAAACTTGTTTCATCATTAAGTTAGAGCTGCATTAACATAATTCTTCTACAAGCAAGGGAACAGCAAGAAGAAGCACAGAAAAAAACCCTCCAGGATATGTGAGGGAAACAAGGGATAATTACAATTCTGTAGTCATATTAATACAGTGAGCATGAAAAATTTCCAGGGCTTGCAATGTATTCCTTTCAAATGCAATAGAGTGTTCAGGATATCCGTTTAGATCAGCTGCAGATGCAGTACAGCGCTAGAGCACTAGAGCTGAAGGACCATGCGAAAAAAAAAAAAAAAAATGGCAGTCACTAATTTAACCACAGGGCAGCTTAACTGGGAACCAGGTGAAACCAACAGAAAGATGACTGCATGCTTCTGTAGATATGGTTAAATCTGATATTTCCCCATCAGACATGCTTCTGAAGTGCTACCTGAAGGGAGTGACAAGTAGGCAAATAACAGATAGTTAGCACAGCTATACAGTTAACAGCACCAGCCATGCTTATTTGCCTTTACCATATTCCACTTGGATAGAGCTTTAGCTGCAGTAAATTCCTGCACAGCTGCTGAGAGCACTGATTATATCCTGAGTATGGCTGGAAGGTAGATGCATATAGTGCATGGACTGAGTAAGACCATTGGAAACAACATGAAGTTTTGGCCTGGATGGAGAGTTGCAAATATCAGAGAGATTGCTGCATCCTCATTGTTATGAAACTTTTCAACCCAATTAGTCTAATTTGAAGCCTGAGATACTGTATCTGCCACATGTGATGGTTGTTCAGCTTCTCAGGCGGATGGAGTCCAGGCAGATGCACCCTGCTTGCCTTGCAAAGACTGCGTAGATAGACCTGTCACAATGGGGTTGCTCTATTTAGACTGCAGTGTTTTCTGAGTACATTTTTTAATATGCTCATATTCTGGAGGCAGCTGGGAAGAGGCTGTTGGAATTACCAAGAAAAGGTTATTTCAGAGCCCGGTACAATCTAAAGTAAAAAAATAATCCTAAAATTTATATTAATAATCCTTCTGCAATTCATGTTTCTTACTAGGTCTTTTAGAATTATATAAAAGAATTTAACTTTCAATTTCTGAAATAAACAACTCATTGTATTACCTCTTTTTATCTCACCTTAGCCTCAATGCCTCATCTGATTTTACCTTATGCTAGGTAGTATAAATATTGTATTGTTACTCACTGGCTGTTCGTACCTGGAGAATTTACAGTAACCAAATATGTAAAGAGCTAACGAATTTAGAAAAAAATCAGTTTATTAATTGAAGGAGGATGTCATGGCACAAACAAATTGTGTGGTATTATATAGACAACATCTCCACATAAATTTTACAGACAATAGTAGAAAAATATGTCAAATAAAGGTCATGAATTTTATATATTTGATGTACCAGCATATCTAGTTTCCTACTGAATTTAAGGTTCCATTTTTCGTTCCAAGGTGTAACAAAAATACTAGGAAAATGCATAGTTTTAATATTCCTTATTATAGAATTTCTGAAATTAGAGAACCGAATAAAATAGCACATTTAATGCAAAAGTACTGGGACTTCTAAAGAAAAAAAGAAGAAATAGAAGTTTCAGTGAGCACTGACAGGCACTTCTATGTAATGCATTGACTCTTTAGCTATTAAAAAGAATAATCTGAAAGATTTATGTTTTAAATTACTATAAATTAGAGTCTGGCTCGCCTTAAAAAGAATGTAACTTCGACCTTCCAGTTGGCCAAGGTCATCTGAACTGACCGGTGTGTAGTCTGAGGGTACAACCACATGGCTAATCAGTCAGGTTTCATGTCTAATGTATTGGCCAAGGTCTCCCTGCTACAGGTCTTCTTCACAAATTGTGTCCTAATATGAAGGCAGAACTTGTGGCATGTTGATCTTTTCAAATTGTTTTTAAAAAGAAAAGAAAGAAAGAAAGAAAGAAAGAAAGAAAGAAAGAAAGAAAGAAAGAAAAAAAGAAAGAAAGAAAGAGTATAAATTTATTATAAATTTATTTCTACAACTTTGAATCATTCAAGAGTTTAAAAGTGAAATTTAAAACATAAAATGCAGATATGATGTGTCATAGACACGTTGTTGAACATTGGCATAAAAGGGCACAAAGAAAACACAAAGTTTTCTCCTGAACAGAACTCCTACTCAAGAGAACTGGGCGCTAGGTGGCACCTGAAACATTCAGAGCTATGGGATGACCTGGCAGAGTAAGAGGTTTTCCTTCTGTATACATCTCAGAGGTAAGAATATTTCAATTTCTCATATCTATTCCATATACTTTGTATGTATCTGTTGTTGCATATATACTTATATGTAGAATTACTATTAGAAGACATAGTAGTGCCCTTTTAGAAGTCCAAACATTTGGGGCAATTGGATTACTTAATTGACAACCTGTTTCTTTTACTCAAAGGCCATGCTGTTTCTTACATTGACATTTCAGACTGGCTTCCACCACTACTGCTGGTATAAAAAACATGTAACAACACTGGATACAGGAGACTTGGTAACAAATTTATACCTATATTCTTGTGCTTATGTTCAAATGTTTCTGCCTTAGAAGAAAAAGAAAAGGAAAAATTTTGAGAAAAGAAAGACGGAGTTCTTTTGAAAAGAAAGACTTAGTTCTGTAATTTAGTTTTCGTTTAGGAAGTCTTATGGTTTAGAATTTTTCTTTAGAAGAATGAAGCATTATTCTCTCCAAAATCTGTATCACAGTTATTTTAGCGGCACACCATTTCTTGATAGAATTAATGGCTTTATTGTATTTGATGGTAAAGGGTAATAATCTGGGATGTCATGAGGACATTACACAACTCTTCAGAGGTCTTTTTTGTACTCCATAGTGCATCTCAGCTAGTGGGTTGAGAATATTGCTCAGTAGGTAGGATACATGGTGGTTGGGCTATGCCTTTGTTGAGCCAAATCTAGATGAATTTTCTGAATGTCTTTACTTTTACAACAAATCATCTTTTAGAAGACACACACTCTTTATCCTATTATGTGTCAAGGTCTCAGAACATCAAGTGAAATTTAAAACCCTTACTCCAAGCTTCCATTTAAAGTATTTTTGTGAATGCTTCATGTTGCACCAGCATATCTTTCAGGCTATATGTTGTTGTCATACAGTTCGTTCAGTTAGACATGTTTTATTATATTGTATATCTGTCATTAGTATTTATTCAGTCTTTGAAGAATGCAAATTTGTGTTAATGTTGAAAAATTTTGAGCTAAAAGTTTTTCATTCTAAAATGCAACATGTCTTTGTGTTTATCAAAATATTTTCATCAAAATACTGAAATAAAATCACCACTTAGGATGGAAGTGTAATCTCTTTTGCTTTCATCAGACTTGTATCAAAGATTGTGCATTCAGAATAGAGCTGAAAACAGTGTTGACACATTAAGCAAGAAAAATTTTAAGGTCAAAAGTGTACAACTAATATTAGTTAAGCAACTTTATTTTGATAATTTTTTTAAGTGTTTATGATACAACTCAGAAATACATCCAAAACCTTTCATCATAAAGTGCTATTCTCAGAGTCATTTTTCTAAATACAATTGTGCATTCAAGGTCTGAAACAGATGGTTACCTAATGAAGTCCTATTTACTAGAAAAGGTCTCTAGTTAATGCTCATCTCAGTTATAATATGAATTTTTTCATTAAAAATGTCCAGATGAGACAATATTTAAAAATACTAGATCAAGGATATTTGCATTATTCCGCTTTTAATGGTACCTACCCCGATAATTTCACAAGGCTAAAATGTATTATGGCTTATTGACTCCATTTCAGTAAGTGAAATAATAAAACATTACTGGTCTTGTCCAAATTACTTACATGATGATTCATTAACCAAGAAAGACAATGTGATCAAATTAATGGATAACAATATGAATAAACATCTGCCACAGGCCACTCATCAAGACCAAGCACAAAACCTTTGAATAACATATTCCATAAAAATTTCATTTTATGAATCAGTGCACCCACGATACTGTACCTTCCAAAAGTCATCTTTCCCCATAGGAGAAAAGGTACATTATACTGCAAACACAAAAAATTTAAATCTGCTTTTCCTACCTATTTCAAATCACCTTTTCACTTTTGGTGAGAATATCTAGATGTCCTTCACTTGAGAATCAATCAACTGTAATTATTATTTTATTTTTGCATTATGCTAAAATTTTCCTATTAGCATTAGAATCACAGACTCGTTTGGTTGGATCTTAAAGATCATAAAGTTCCAACACCCCTAACATGGGGAGGTAAGCCTTCCTGTAGACCAGGTTTCTCAAAACCCCATCCAACCTGGCCCTGAGCTGTGCCAAGATTGGGTTGTCCATAACTTCGCTGGGTAACCTGTTCCAGTGTCTCACCACCCTCACAGTAAAGAATTTCTTCCTCATGTTGGTGTTCAGCATTATATTATCACCTTCTTTGCATGGGCTTGTGCAGTTCTTAGAGAACATCTCTCGAGTCTCAAAATTTGTATGCTTTGCCTTATGCTGGAGACAAGTTCCCAAGTTCCCTGGCACATTTGGAAAAACATTTTCAGAATTCTGAAGCATGGGAGAGTGAAAGTAGTGTATTGTTTAATGAAACATGATTTTGTTATGCAGAAATTATTTCAAATGTCTGAAGAGAGAAAGAGCTTTCAAGCTGATTGATGTACCAACATTATTCCATAAGCAAGTATCACTTGGCATAGTGGGCACTGATTTTTATAAGCTATCCTTTGTGGATCTTGAGGAAAAGTTAATGGTTGGTTAATCAACACTTTTCCCCCTCTTTTTAATAGTTAAAAAATAAATATCATATCAATGGGAATGATTCAGGACATTATTGATTCTGGGCTAGGGACTATTTGTAGGTATCACTTTTTCCGCCAGATATTTTAATATCATAAAGTGATATTTGCAGTTTCTGGTCTGAGACTCGTAGGATCAGAGATAAAACAATTTTCTTTGCTTTTCCTGTTTTAAAATAACTGGTTTGAGACATAAGTAGTAAAAGACATTTAATCTTATTTTATAGTTGTAATGATGGAGAGCAAATGCTGAGCAATTCATGCGGTGTAAACATATAAACTTTCTTTCTTCAAAATCTCCTTGTGTAACAAATATAAGCTAGACTTAACATAGACAGCCTCCTTATTGGCAGCCAGAATAAGAACTTCTTCTATTCCTCTCCCTTCATGTTACCTTCTTTGGGTCATTCTTCTCTTGACTAATTTGTTATTGGACTGAGTAGAAGTGGTCATAATTTGGGAAGAGAGAAAGGATTATCATTAAAATAACTCAAGATTTGCATTAACTTTGCATTAAACATCTGTGTAGGCCACCATTTCTCTGGCTATCTGTACATGGTAGGTTAACACTTAAACAGCTGTGACAGACATGTCTCTGAACTTACTGGTATTTCTGTATTGAAAAATGGCTTGAACAACGCCCTGTCAGCTTCCACTTTTAAATACTTTCAATACTCTCTCCTTTTATTGAGAAATAGAAAAATGTTCTAGGAAAAGCCTGCTGCAGTACCGCACAAATCACTGTTTGACAGAGCTTATGAAGTGTTCGTTGTGGTGCTAACTCACTGAAAGATCATATATCTTACAGAGATCTTTGCAAAACTTCTTTAAAGAGTGACAGATTGGTGTGTTAGAAGAGCTAAACAGAGTCAAAGAAATATATGTTATACAAGTAGGCTGTTAACACAGTGTGAAATGGTAGGGAATGCACAGAAATCTATCCTCTGGTCTATATCTGACATGCTAAATCATGTGATACAGAGTTCTACATTAATTTATAAGGAGGAAAAATGTTACCAGTGTCAATTGACAGACAAATACCCCCTATTTTCAGGTTATTTTTCCATTTTTGTTGGACAGACACTATCAAACTGATGAACATTTCAGGTTTTTCCTCCTTTTTCCCCTGCAAAATAAAGGTGAACAAGAAAAATGAGGAGAAAAACCAAGTTTTTAATTTTTTTCTCAACAAGTTTAGAAAGATATGTTTTCATCCAGGGAAAAAAATATATTTCATCAGACACATTTGTAACAATTGAAGCACTTTTGCAATTAACATTAACTTGGTTATCAGATGTTACCTGAATTAATGTATTGGCCAAATGTAAGCAGAAGACAACAAGGAAAATTGATTTTAAAAATAAAAATTTGAGTCAGGAGCAAGGAAGTTTACAGATGCCCAGACTTATTTTGTCTCAGCACCCTGAATGCTCAGTCCAACATTCTGATGTAATAAGTTTTCTATCTGGGGATAGCATCTGGAAATCCTAAAAAAAACATTTATTCTTTATCAANTATTCTGATGTAATAAGTTTTGCTGTAATAAGTTTTCTATCTGGGGATAGCATCTGGAAATCCTAAAGACACATTTATTCTTTATCAATTAATCAAATATTTACTAAAAGACATATATCACTCCTTAGACATGACTACAATGTTGATGTGATTTCTGAAATATCTACCTTAATTCAAGGAAAGTCAAACAAGGCTTCATTATAACATATTTTCTTCTCTCTACATATAGTTTATACAGTTGATATTGAGAAAATTGAGTTA
>VYXF01001778.1:336433-475929 GCA_013397295.1 Polioptila caerulea
TAATAAATATATATATATATATAAGCTGAAACGTTTGATTATACTTTTCTGTCTTTTTTTTTCCCCAGTAGTTTATTCCACTTTAAATCTCTCATTTCTTTAACGTAATGCTCTCCCTTCTTTACATTAGCAACTTTTGCAAAATGACACTGGGAATATGCTGAGATATTGGCAAAAATATATAATCTCAACTGCAATGAGTCTGTGTATTTCTGCTTTCTAATGTTATATTTACAAGAGGATTTAAGTATAAAGTCTTAAAATTATGGTAGAGTTGACTACTGTTGTAGTCAACAGTGCTGTTTCAAAAAGATAACAATACCTAAATAAATCAGATCTACTAACTGGAGATAAATTGTAAATTAGTATGTCAGATTTATACTGTGATCTTCCTGCATTCACAGTTTTAAGGAGCATTTTTTAATAAAGTTGAGAAAGCTTCACTGGTAACACTGGTATATTAGTTCTGTAACATCAAAATTAGTTTAAGAGTAAAGAATAAAAATTCTTATTTGTTTAAAAGGTTTTCATTCTCTTTTGTGAAATAAAAGATATTTGGAAACAAAGGAATTTAATAAAACCAGGAATTACAAACTTCCCTTAGCAGCTGCTTCATTGAATGGTTACATTGCTGATATAAGCAATTACTCAGCAAAATTATAATTTATGAGACTAAAATGAATTTAATTTAGCTATTAAAACTGTAAAGTTATTTAGTTTTGATTGAAAAAAAGATAAATATGTGATTAGATATCAAGCTCCTGATGAATAAGGGCTTACTGTGTTTGGTGATAAAAATTATTATGGCTGAATAAAGAAATAAAACTTTTTTATTATTTTTTATATTTCTATGTATATGTTTACAGCAACTGTATTTAGAAACTTATTTAAATTGCAAAAATAAGAGAAAATGTCTCAGACATAGTTTGTTCCTGAAAATAGATGGGTCATGTGTACTTTTGGTTATGCAGAGCCAAACTAGTAAAATCCCTTTCCTTGGAAAAGTACATTCATCTCTCTGCACTGCTTTCTACTTCAGTCTTTACTGAGGTCAGTGTGGTCATGGTGGTATAAAAGGAAAACAATCCCCAGGACACCTCAAGAGTTTGACTGCAACACCAAATATTCCTGCTTGCTCTTCAAAAATCAGTGCTGTTTTCAGCATTACAGTCCTTTGGCTCATAGCCAAAACACAAATTCCAAGTATCAGCAGTGTCCAGAAATGCCAGTTATTGTTTATAACTACAACTATTTTCAATTTGTACATGTCAAGAGTATCACACAACACTGATGTGGCTTTTTTCACCACAGCATTGGAATAAAGGGTAATTTTTTACAAGAATTTAGAAATAGATGTCAAGGTCTCTTCAAATACATATCAATCCATGTATAGAATTCAAGAAATGAAAATACAACACTTCAGTTCCTGGTGAAATCCTTTCCCAAGTGCCATCCATTTCTGATCAATAATGGATCCATTCTATATATTTATTCTAATTAATCCTGGATCCATTTGAATGACCTATGATAATTACAAAATCTTCACTTGACAAAACAATTGATATATTTTTCATATTTCTATAAATTAAAATTCTTTAATTCAGAGGATCCTGATTGATTCAAATTTAAGAAATATTGTTTTCATTTAAATATCTCCCTATCTTTAACAAGTATGTACCTAGTATGTGGAACATATAAGACATGTTTCACAACACAAGCTTTCCTTTTGAACTTGAACTATATAGAATTTTTTTCTGAAAAGATAACCTCTGTAAGAAAAACAATGAAAATCCCCCTAATTTATGAAGTAAATCCATATATCTATATGCAAATATCAGCTCTTTCTGATATTATTCTTTTTGGTTATCTGTTTTCTGTGTTAAAACCACAGTGGCCTCAGGTCATTTTAGAGCATTTTCGATCATCTGAGTCAACAGTTTCCAAGATACAGAGTAGAAGATGGTGGCACAATTGCCAGAATTTCTAGAGGGCTCACATAGTGGATTTTTTCCTAAAAGACCTTTCATATTTTAGTTGCTCAAGAATGATGCTGCTTATTTAATGACTAGTTAAGATCTGCAGTGCTAATTACTTATAGTAATAAGTAGATAACAGACATTACCCCCGTGCTGTTGAAACTCTGCTATAAAATCTAATTTCAGGATTTTATAGCTGATAACTAAAATTACTGGAAGAAAAGTGAAATTTTAATTCAGTTATAAATGTTAGACATTAGACATGAATTTCATCACTTTCAAGGAAAAAAATTCTGAAAGGAAAAATTATTTTTAAGAAATGGGAAGTACAAAGAGGTTGTGATTGCCTGGAAAAAAATATACTTAAAAAAATCTGTCGAAAGAAGCTTATAATTTCATTCCTTCTCATTAAGCTGATCGTCTTGCAGTTTTTGTAATAGAGAAGAAGGAATTTCTTCAATTGCATCCTCCTTTAACCCAGAAGTACCTCCTAACATTTAGAACAGGTGCCTTGCAGTGTCTCCTGTGTCCTTGTTGTCAGCAGCAGAGTCCTTGGGGTCAGAGGAGAGGAAGGCCCCTCATCTCACTCCCAGTGTTTGATCTAACTGAGCTTGAGGAAGCAGTGAGAAGCCTTTACCATTAAAGTACAGGAATTCCATTCCAAAGGTTTGAAAAGACATAGTCCTTTCTGGTAACTGGCCTTTTCACAACCACAGTCTCTGAGAGGTTGCCTAGAAAGTCCCACTGAACTTGGCCTCTACAGTTTTTCTGTGTGATAGCCATAATTAGGCAAGGTAATAAAACACACCAAGTTTACCTTATCAAACTTTCAAGATCCTCTTGAACATAGAAAACTTACAAAAGATTCCAAGGTTTTCAGACAGGAAGAAAAAACTTCCTCCCAGAGATAAAAATTTGGAAAATGGGAAAAATTCACTTTTATGTTTAAAGTTTAACGTCATAAACAACAGGAAATATGACCCCCTTTATTAAGTACATTTACATAATGATAAGTAATCCACTCTGCAATATTTCTATAAATAACCTGGACACAATTAAAAAAACCCTCACTTTTAAAGTCAATTCTGAGAAAACATACCATGAAATCGTTCTGTAAACATGCCACAGCATGGCAAGAAGATTCACTTAAACATTTAAATATATCTTATGCTTGAAATATATTCAGATAAGAGCTGTATTGTTAAATAACTTTACCATAATATGTTTCATACATTGATATATTACTACCTCAAACTTTTTAATTGCATAAAATATTTCTTCCCTGTCCTTGAACATTTCTTAAAGACATTACTATTTTGATTGAAGTCACACTACTTTGAGATGGGTTTAATTTGAATAATATTTACCTGGTGAAGTTAATTAGCTTTTAGTTTGCTAAAGATGTTTTGATATTTTTATTAATATTACATCTTCCTAGAACTCAGAGTTACTTTTTCCTCAATGCAGAGTTTACTTGGAGTTTTAGCCTGTTTGCATTTTGGCTTTTGACAGTCTTGCTTTCAGCAGCCTTTCCTGGTCAAAACCTACTGCCTTGTCATTTTGGAAATATAATTCAATTTCTCTTTTGAAAACACATTACAGCATATGGTGCACTACTTATATATTGCTTTGGATTAAGTAATTAGCTAAATAATTTTTTATGAAGCTGATAAATCCCCTTTTTTCCTCACTTGTCTGTTTCCTAAATGTCTTTACTCAAGGTAATTTCTTGAAATCACAAATAAAACATAGTATTTAAAATGAAGAACATTATCAGGACATTGTCTTGTGTTAAAAAAATATCTTTCATATCAAAATAGTTCAGCAGAATGAATTACTCATACTGTAATTGACTGGGATAAAGGATTTAATATTGGTATTGGCATGAAGGTATCATGACATTTTTAAAGGTTTCCTTGGGATCTGTATTCTACTTCTATTTTTCTGATTATAACACTAATTTAGCAATCCCATAATTTAGTGCTATCTCTAAGGAAAAATTACAGCTGAAGAGAACTATTGCAAATGGGTCTTTGAGCAGCAATTTAGAGAATATAGAGATTTTGCATATAAATTGAGACACACAAAGGCTTGCTGTAGCTCTCTCATTATCATCAGGCTGTTCATTGCAACTTGCTACCCGTCCTTCTGCCACAGACATGAGGCTTCTACAGGCAGCAGCAAGAGATTTTAAAGGCACAAAATGTTTTTGTTATTTTTAATGTAGGGAATATTTCAATTACAAAATGCACATACCTCTATGTTCCAAGCATAGTAAACATAAAATTACATCCAAGAATGTGAAATAGAATCAAAACAGAAGAGAGTCAGTTACAGGAGCAGCCGGACTGAAAATTTCTTTATCACTTTAATCTGTATGTCTGTCATCCTGTGTTTTATCTTTCATGTTAATAAGCCTTAGTCCTTGTTTTTAACTATCATTTATTTCTACTACACAGAAAGTTGATAAAGTACTGTCATGGGCAGGAAAGTGGCAGTCAGGGTCAAGTTTCTTTAAATGCAGGAGTGAAAGGAGTGACAGTGTCTTCTTTACCACAAGAAGCAGAGGAAGAATAATAAGTTTCTTATATTTGTTGGTACTTTATGATATTTTCATGATGATGAAAATATGTTAATGGAGCCATAGTACCTACTGTGGAAACTTCCTTTTTTTTCTTTCATTTTCTGCAATGCCAGAGATTTGTAATATTAATGATCATGCAGATCTTTATATATTTCAGGATATTGATTGCTATGTGCTTCATATTATTCATAGTATTCATAATGTTGAACAGCAAAGAAAGATCTCATCAATGCTGCCATAAATTTAAAATTATGCAGATGTATTAATATCAAACTGGGGCAATTGCCCCAAGGCATAGGTTAAATTAGCATCACTAACTTGTAAAGTATTTTGCATTTATATCAATTTCAAATTAAACAAGATTTAGCCTGATATATTTTATAGACTAAAAGAAGCTAGTTGCTTAATATAATATTCAGTTATTTCTCTGCAGTTAGCATATAATTTGCCCTCATCCCATTCATTTACCTCTTTATGTTTTTTAGTTTGTTTCTTTTTATATGTCTGCCAGAACAGTCATCTCTTGAATGACTTGAGAAATCAGAGTCTAAGGTTAGAACTGACATGTCACGAACATCCTAAAACTTGGGGTTTTTAAACCTCAGATCAACAGAGTTAGATATATTTTAAGATGCCATCTGGTAGCTTTATACTTAACAACACAAATTCTGAAATTAAAGCATCTATTTATTAAACAATGATGGTTATCTTAACATAATTCATTTACTAGTAGTGGTGATTTGCATGAAATGAAAATTGTTAAGCAGCATTCAATTGATTTGTGATACTACACCAGCAATTGTTTGTTCTCTCATGTTTGATGTATAACGTGAAACTTTACAGACAAAGCAAAGTTTCCTAATGACCTAGAAACATATTAATTAACTTAAACCATCAATCAGGAAACTGAACTACCATACACCTAACATTTTTTTTTTTTTTTAACATGACTCAGTTTCTCAGCTGGATGTGTAGCTGCTCCCATTTTCCAGCATAAAGGTGCATCTTTCCTAGTTGCTAAATGACTGTTCCTACATCATGGAAGTAATTAATAAAAGCTGGTCATTTTAAGATAAATGATAATTTTGTCTCCAAAAATATGTGCCTTGGAATGATTATTTTTTCCAATGTCACCAAACCATGATAAAAGTGACTATCTCTTTTTCTTGCAATAATTTTGAAATCATTACCTAATTATTTTTAAAATACTTTTGAGAATAAACCCAATTATGATCTAATGATGAAAAAGTTGCCAAGTCCTCTGTTGCTTTATCTAGATTTTAAATACCATCTTCCAAGGTAAAACATTAAAAAGCTGCATTCCACGCCTTAGTTCCATGTCTTACACAATGAAAAAGTGAATACCAAGGAAAGATAGTTCCTACATATGGATATTGACCATGGGAATATACAGAATTTGGTAGCTGGTAAAACCAATGAAAGCAGGTGCTTTTTACACATTTGTCAAGTAGGAGGTTGAGGCTACATATATGCTAGTAAAGAAATAGGTCAGCAACCATTCTCTTCTCCTGAGAGCCGGTGGAAAGCCGTGGTAAAAATCCTTCTGTTCTAGTATTTCCCAAACCATGACAGCCTCATCCACACATGCAATCCCCTACATCATGCCTGTGAATAATCTGTAGAAATGGTAAAAAATGTTAAGGAATAAATATTTTTACAATGAAATAGCAGAGATGACCACCTACTAGGGTTGGTCGAGACTGGTCCTACAGACATTTGGTTTACTAGCATATATCCAACTGCAGTGATTCAGTCAATGCTGCAGAAACATCTTTCCATCTGTTCTAATCAGGTTCCTTTTTAATTAAAACCGAACTATTCTTACAAAGCTCAATCTGGGATCGTTTTATCTTTAACTTCGATTGTTTTATCTTTAGCTTTGATGCTGTTGCAAGTGGCAGATGTCATGTGGATGAAGGAAATACATTCCCTGAGCAAGAGCTCTATGTAGGAGGCTTTGGGAATCACTGTTAATAGTAGTATTAAGGAGAAGGCAGGTCCTTATAGCAAAAATTTGAAATTAAATTTCCAGAATAATGAAATTTTGGGGGGAAAGCACTCCATGTGGAGGAAAGACATGCTTGTATTTATTTGTGTTGACACTACTTGGATAGGAAATAAAATCTGTGTGGCAGCAGACTGCTGCTAGGGCTGATGAAAGATGCTAGGGGAGGACTTTGCCTTCCTAATGCAAAGGAGTACCAAGACCACAAAAATTACATTCTTGAAGCACACATCTTTTTTCTCCCACTTAAAAAGAACCATACAGAGTCTAGGTCATTTGTACACCATAAACACCCTAAGTTAGGTGAGATGGTATTTATCTGTTTCATTAGAATCTAATCAGACCTTTTAAGTTTCTACACAACTTTACAGATAACAAAAATAGAAAAAGATATGGAATTAGGCATTTTCTTCCTCAGATTAAGTAACTAGATTTTCTGACTTAGTACTTGTTTTGTTGGTTTTGGTGGTTTTTTTTTTTTTAATTTGAATTAAAATATTGCTCTTTCTAAATTATTTTTTCAACATATAAATTCCAGATGCTTTGCTGAATTTTAGTTTTCTAAATTACATCAACACTTATATCCAGATCCTCTATTTAATAAAAAATTACAAAAAGACATTGCCAAAAAAGATTTGTATTAATAAAAACTATAAACCTAAAATTTCTTTTAATTTTATATCCTCTGACATATAAATTTAGAACTTTAAGAGTCCAAGACTATCCAGAATGCTTCCCAGTTTTATTGGACCAAGAAATAAAAAAACAACATGGCTGCTCAAAAATAAGATTTCCCACGACCAAAAACCAACTTGTTTAAGATAAAAAAATTGTTATTTTTTTCCTCCAAGTACCATACTACACATCCTTTCAAGTCTCATAAAGTATCAAAGAGAGAAGTAACACTAAAGAATACATCAGGTTTGAAAAAAGCCCACAGTGCAGTGAACGTTAACACATGCACTGTTCGCAGAAGAAGCTTAAACCATTTATAATTATTATCTATGGTTATGGTATCCCAAATAGATGTTCTCTAGTTTAAATGTTAAATAACTTTTAGGTGAAATCCCTTCTCAGAATTTTAATTTCTTCCACTGTGAATTTTTTTTCGGTTACACTTCCAGACCTTGACTGTGCCAGCATGACCTGAGTTACAGAGATGAACAAGTCACTTGAGGAACATGACTACTCCTGAAGAACCTTTTAGAAAGGTTGGCAAATACAATTCTTTTAGTATAATCAATGGTGACCATGCACCTAGAATTCTCTTTAACTCAAGTTTGCTTCCAAGTCATGATTAATAAAGCTGGTAGTAGTCCTGCTCAACAGACAGACACAGCTCAACAGCTGAAAAAGCTTCTACTCCATAGTCCTATGCACCAGTCATCATCGTTTTGTGATAGGAAGTGCCTAAATGTTTTTTTTTTAAATGTTTTTTTTTTTTGCTTTTGTGGGAAAGCAAAATAAAGGAAAGCTAACAAGCAACAGGATGCAAAATACAGACTTTGCAGGACAACAGATGATTATAGTAAATGCAGACATATATAGTGTAGTTACTTATGAACTGTTCATCTGCATTCCATTTATAATTAGTTGTAAGCAGAATCTTTAAAGAGTAGTTAATGAGCTTAATGAATGGCATTAGTGTTATACCAAGTTGGGTGGCTCATGCTTTATTTCCTGTCACTTACAGAAAAAGAACAGTAATTAGCTCACCTCCAGACATCAACATTGTTAAGACTGTGAACGAATAAGATTAACCCAACCTGTAAGCAATTCTGTTATAACAATCCTTAACATCATTTACCTAAAGTAGAATATAAAAAATATGTCTTGTCCATGTTATTTTGTCCTTTATTCCCACACATATAATTTTAGTTGCACATTAAGTTTTTCTGCATATACTGCAGGTTTTAAATTGCTTATAGGTGAAGTCCAAGAAACTGCTCTCTAGCTACATACACAGTAGACTAGATTAGATATCTTCCATTCAAAATTATTCCATCTGTGAGCATAACTAGTACAGAAATACTATAACTCCTACTACTACTAACTACTGTAGATAGTGCCGACAGGATTTTCTGCTTAATCTACAATAAATTAAAACCAGCTGTACTGTGTCCTGTATAAATAGATATACAGTCTCTGTTTTCACCAGATACACCTGTTGGAAGTTGACTTTTTTTTGCCATGTATAAAAACGCATTTTGAACTTTATAATTTTTGGCAGAGAGGTCAGGGCTGTATGTCTATAAAGAAGAATATATTTAATGGATTTATAAACACCACAAGATACATGCAGAATCATGACATTAATAGGGACTTCAGAGGCCAAAATAAATACAGGTCTTTGGCATGACTACCTTTTAATAAAGCTGGAAAGAACCTTTTGATTTCAGTGCACAACCAATGAATTTTTAACATACACGAAAACAAGAAATGATTTACTCACTATGAAAATATACAAAACAAAATTACGAAAAAATAATAAAATTAACAATGACAACTTCTGTGGAAATATACAAAATGCAATATTTGCCTTGCAGTATTCTCTACTTCTGTTATATTTAAAGAAAAAAAAATTGAAGCTGAATGCAGGAATAAGCAAGAAATGTGATCTAGCTTGTTTTTCAACTCCTTTCCTGTAAAAAGCTGAATAACATGCAAAATACCTGTTTCTACTTTATGTATGCATTTATTATTTTTAGCATACATTTAAATACCTCTATTGGTGTGGTTTCTGTTCAGCAAAAGTTATACACAGTGGAAATGTCAGGATAATTAGGTGATAATCATGCCTTTATTTCACCCATACAATTCACATTATTGTAATAGGGAGCTGTACAAATAAACTAAGGGCAAGAAGTCCTGTGGCCCTTTGAAGCACTGTGAAAATGCAAGTTTTTACTAAGAAATATTTTCTTGCTTTTAATATACTGTGAAAGCACTGAAATTTTGATTTATAGAAGCAAAGGTTTTTTCCCATGATACTGACTGTTTAATATTTAGATATAATTTTCTGTCCAAAAAAGAAGTATAATTTGATCTTCTTAATTTGCAGTCATTTATTCCAGATTAAATGCAAGATTTTATCTTTGCTTTCAGGTAGACTTTGTGGGAAGCTATGTTGGAACCCACAGTCTAAATTTTAGTGGTGTCCAGACATAACAAAAAAATCCTGCAATCCAGAAGCAGAGCAAACAGAATATAAACAGCATGTCAGTTTATTTAATCCTCATTTTGTCTACTTTTTTTTCAGCTTTATCTGACATATTTTTCTACTGAAATATCAAGTACCACTTCCCCATCTTGCCTAAGGTTCATTGTACTAATACTGTCCTATCAAAGTGTCCATCTTTGTCATTGACTATTATAAGCAGAATTCCTTCCTAGTCACTTCAAAAAGACACTATCCCAGCTATGCATTTCCAAAATAAACCACTTACCCAGAAAAGGAGATTGCTTTGTACACAGACTACATTTACATTTCTACCTTGCTAAGGTATTAGGCAGCTTTAGTTGATGCATCTCATTTACTAGACCAAGTCCTTCCTGCAAAAAAAAGCAGACTCTGCCAGTTAATGATAGGAAGGGCAGATCCAGCTCAAAGCCTGTTTTTCACAGAAATAGAAGTTGGGCAAGAACAAACTGGTAAGAAATGTGAGTGTTGTCATTAACTTTACACGTTGGCATTTGTTTTTTATTTTTGTACATATGTCAAATACAAGCTGGAGAAAAAGTGATAATTAAAAAAGAAGTTGGTAAAATGAAGATTTTTAAGACTATTCCTAGCTCACTCTCCTGTCTGTTTTACAAGATCACTTATTTTGGTGTTTGTCATCTAGAGCAAATGTTCCCAGATATCACAGATCATCTGCCATCCACACAAGAAGATTATAGAATTAAAAATACAAGGTTATCCCTGGAGCTGAAGGGCTCTAACTCTTGGCATTTGAAACTTGAAAGGGCCTGAATGGTTTCTCCTTCACAACTTAAAAAGTATTTTATAAATTTTGCTGCTCTTATTACATTGCAGGCAGTAGAAATGCTGACGAAAAGCATTTTTAATTCAAAGCTTTTGTTCCACAGTTCACAGCAGAGAAGTGACCTAGAATCCTCTAGATTTTCTATGACAGACATGCTGCAGTTATGGACTCTGTGGAGATTATTTTTAAAATATCATTGTTTCTAAAATGAAATCCTATGGTGCCCTGGATCTCTCCTGATCTTTTAGAGACTTGATATAGGGGTGACGGTGGCTGTATAGATATTGAGTCTTTTTTTTCCCCCTAATCTTACCATTTTTTTAACCTCAATAGGGAGCTTTTCACACAGGCTTTAGTGATTATTTCATTTTCTCATGTTTAACATTTCATTTGCCAGTACAGCCAAAGGTTATTTGTTCACTTTTGCTTTTCCTGTTTATTCACTAAATTCCAGGAGAAGAAAATTCAATTAAAATAGATAAATACATTAAAGAGAACATATGAAGGGTTAATTGAATTTTTCAAGAACTGAATTTAATAAACATAGAATGCAGTTAACATGTCATTTGAAAAAAAAGGGTGCTTTATTAAAGTTTATTTTCATTAGCTGATAAAAAACTGCTTCAACATTGTAAGTTTAATTGAATGCCTACAAAGACAATGAAAGAGCAATTTCTATCACTCCAATGAAATGCTCAGAAAAAAATATTATTTTATTTAAACTTAAACATATAAAAATATGAGTCAATTACTTGAATATAATGCTCTTGATTACAAATATTTACTGAATTTATTGTAGAATCAAAAAACAATATTGCTCATGTTCTTGAAATAACTTCATATGATATAGTAACATCTAGGAGTTTTTTCCTGGTTTGTGGCTAAAGACATCACAACAATGTTATGTTCATAACAAAAATAGGGGAGAAAGTTACAGTGCACTGGGCAGAAGTGCTGGCAGTTGTTACCTTGCCTGTAGAAGTTTAGCAGTCTCAGGATAAAGTTAAATGCTGAACAGTGACGAGCAGTGATTCAATCCACATCACACTGCTATTGACTCACAGTCTCCACCAACATTCTAAGAGCCCCTGGACTGGGTCTCTGCAGGAAGAGACACTAAGGTTGGTTTAGTTTAACGTTACTTCCAAATTGAAAATAATATCTTATGACAGCTAATGAGACTGTGCCTTTTCTTTTTTTCTTTTAATTTTCAATAAAATTATATAGAGCTCTTTTATGTAAAGAATAAAAAAAAAAATCAGGCACCATTTGTATTGATGAAGAGTTCTTAGGCTAGGTGCTGGTAGAGTTCTGGGGATGAGAAAAGCCTTCAAGTTCATTGCTGTTTTGCTGCTCCTTAACAGGCCAGGAACTTTACTGGAAATCCCCACCAGGCCTCCCTCTGCTGAAAAATGATACCAGCAAGGCTGTCTGGGAAATGAGAGCAAGTCTACTAACCCAGACCTTTCTTTACTTCCATCATAAGGCCTGGGACTTCACACAAACTCTGAATCTTGCCTTGTCCTTGCTATGATAAGGCAGTGTATTTAAAGTGATACTTGGCTTCTTTGAATGAAATAAGAGTGCATTAATACATAAATATATAATAATATAAAACTTGTATTTCAGTAATGTGAACCATACAGGAAAGAACCATAATAAATAATAATAATACTGTGCAACAGAATTAAGGTATAAATGCAAATATTTAATTTTATTACTTTATCTTCATCTCTCTCTTACTATGATTTATCATGCTGTACATAATGTCCCGTTTTCTTTTGTTAATATAATTCCCAATAGGACCACATTTTTAAATGTTTCTGTTTTAAGGAATTATATTTAAGTTAAGCAAGAAGGTTCTTTTAATTGTGTTTATTTACTGCACTACAAAAAAGGTTTTCATGTAACAAAAATTATTTTCTTACTAAGATTATCTAAATCTTTGAAATATAGAAGTATTTATTCTCCTATTTTAATACTATCCAGATCATATGAATTAATGTTTTTCTGTCAGACATTAACTACATATTTTTCAAATTATTAGAGTTCTTCACAACAAACTCAGAACAGATTAAAAAATAAATTGTGCAAAAGATAATATTATTAAAACCAAATTAATAAATACCAAAGAAAAACCTTTCCTCATTTCAAAAAAAAAGCTGAAAAATAAAATGTGAAAACTAGCATCTAACTGGGTTATGCAAGTTTGCTAAGATAGAAAGTGAGTTTCTTTGAAAAATTACCTAGAATAAAAGAGATTGTAATCCCTGATGAAATAAACACCTGATTGTCCATACAAATGGAACAGCTGCAGCAATGTAGACTGAGGAGCAACCACTGCAGATTATCTGTTAATTAACAGGTTCACAGAGCCCAGACCTTGAATATGTGTCCATTTCGAATTTAGCTGAATTTGCAAGCAGAGTGGTAATATAAATTTATATCTTTTCTTTAAGAAGGAGTTTTCTAATCAATACAAGAATTTCCCAACCTGCTGACAGGTGTCTTTTTCAGATTGCAAAGCTATTCATCTTTGCATCTGGTTCTTCTGTATGAGAAATTATTTTGAATTTTCCATGTTACTGTAAGATTGAGCCTTATTAGGAAGATGAGTTACTCATCTAAGTTCCTCTTTTTGGTTTTAAAGTTTCAGCAAATCAGCTGAGGATTTTTTGTTTTCTTTATGATCTGTAGACTTCTTCCATTGCTGTTATCTTTTCAACACACTTTCAGGTCCATGATAATCCAATTATCTCTCTCGAACTGCTCAGTTTTTCCGTGAAGTCTCAGTTCAATGACAAATCATTGTCTCCCTAGCTGAGGCTCTTTGATAAGGCCAGATATTGATTGTTTCCTTTTGTCATATTTCAATCTTTCTCACAACCTCTTTACTTTACTGGTCATGCTGTGAAGTCATGCTCTTGCAAATCAGGTCTGTCTAATATTAAAGTGGAATTTCTCATGACAATACTATGAGTTAAAAACATTTTTTCACTTGAAATAAGTCAGTGATGACATAACTCCTAGTAAATGACAGAATGTTTGACCATTACTAAAGGAAACAAACAAACAAACAAGAAATAAGAGAAAATAAAAAAGTTAATATAAAAAAATCTTTAATTTTAGGACGATTTTATAAAACACACTACTATTGTTTTTTTTCTTTTACTTTTTAAATCACTTCAGTTTACAAAAGTCACAGATGAATAAGTTCTGCTATTAACCTCTCAATGATTTGTTGAAGTAGATGAACACTTCTAGAAAAGTTAAAAGAATGAGCCATCTAGTTAAAGTGCTAATGTGCCATGGGGTAGAGAGAATAGTGTTTAAAAAGAAAAAGGCACAAGTCCTTATTGAGAGTGATAACCACTTAACCACAATTAATTTTTTTCAGAGATGGTAGTTGGCCAGAAAAATTAGCCAAAAAGTATGCAAATAATTTGCTGCATTGAGTTTATTCAACTTTAATTAATGGAACTTAATTAATTTACCTTCTAATGCAGGTCCAGGAGGAATGAACATTCAAAAGGTATTCTGTATTGGCAAAGTAGTTTACACATTTAATCTAAGATTATAAACTTTTAGTAGAAATATACTCTCTCAGCCCTTTGTCTTGTGAATTATATGGTTGAATATGGTAACAAATTCAACTTGCAAACTTTTCAGGGTTAGGAAATGTGTTTTACACAATTTTCAAATATAACATAAATTGATTACACTTTTAAAATATCCAGAATATAATTCACTAAAATTCATTTCAGCTGATGACAAAGTAGTAAGACTACATTTTGAAAAGAAAGGAAAGTCACTATCAATATCAATGATTAGTTTTGTTTGTGCTCAGTATCAGACATTCACTGCCCCAGTCCGGCTGTCCACACTACTCCTGACACAAGCCAGGATGTCACTTCTGGGACTTTTGGGCCACCTGGGCACATTCTGGCTCGTGTTTAGCTGGCTGCTAACCAACACCTCCAAGTCCTTTTCCACTCGGTAGCTTTCTGGACATTCTGCCCCAAACCTATAGTGATGCAGGGGGTTGCTGTGAGCCAAGGGCAGGACCCCAGTGTGGAGCCTCATATAACTGGTGTCAGCCCATCAATCCAGCCTGCTCAGATCCTGTGGCCTTCTTACTATCAAGATCCTCATGGTGCCAGCTTCCTATATTCCTTCTCAAAATTAAGAGAAAATGCTTTCCAGAAAATCAATGGAAAAAAAAAAAAATTCCTTTTCAGAGGATGATTTAAAGACCCCAAAAAATTCTCTGAGATAAACTAAATCTAGTGTTGTAAACACTTTCAACATGCATTATGAGCTATGTTGAAGGTAGAAGTCACCTAGTTACAAATGTTAAAATTATTGTCCTGTGGAACTTGACATGATGGTATTTTTGATTTGTCAATTCAGAAATATAAAGAATGAATAATGTAGTAAAGATTAAAAGAGCATGTCTGCTTATTTGCACATTTCAGGATACATAGTAAAACTGCAGGATCTGCACATTTGCAGCTATCACAGTTCGGAAAAAAGTATAACATATACACACAAAATAAAAATATCTTCAACAACCTGAGACAGATTGAATGCCAAGGCACTGAAGGCAGCAATAGAACTTGATTAGCATCAACTGGGACATGCATTTCTACCCATGGGCCCAGGAGTCCCACTTCTTCCCGGTCTGGATCCATCAGTGCCCTCCAGTCCATGTTCAGGTGTCTGCTGCACAGGTGCCTTGGCCCTGTGATGTAGTGAGCTTAGCTCTGTAAGGACTTTCAGCACTATGCTGGTACTTTATCTCCTGCCTGGCCCTCATCCTGTTACCAGCCCCTGGCTCTGCTACCCATGTTGAGCCCCTGTGGGACTGTGTCCCATTGAAGAGAGCACAGCCTGTGTGAAACTGACCCAGTGACCCTCAGTTTCAGGTTCTTTGTCCAGCCTTTGCTTTTCTCTGACAATAAAATTATGTTTAATTAGAGCTATATCAAGCCAGCTTCAAAATCTGTCTGTATTTGCAGGGAAATAAATCCTTCAGGAGTGCACATTCAATGTTTATATTAAACTCGGAAGTTAAAATCTTTACTCTTGGTTACTTTCCATGGTTTGTTTTCTATAGAGTCATAAAATAATGCAGGTTGGAGAAACTTCAGTAGAGCTCTAGTTCAACCTCCTGCTCACAGCAGGGTTAACTAGAAAAATAGATCTCAAAGGAGAGATTCCACAGTCACTCTAGACAATTTTGGTATGTCTGTCTTCCCATTCACTTCAATGAAGACCCTTCTCTCTAAGCTCCATACAATTATTTGAAGAATGCTGTGACACCTCTCTGTCCCCAGAAGCTCTTCTCCAGGCTGAAGAAGCACATCTCCCTTCACCCTTGGAGGGTGAGTGCTCCATGGTGACCTTTCCCTGAACTTGCAGCAATGTATCAGCGTCTTTCTTGCATACAGTGATGAATGCCATATTCCAGATTTAAAAGCTGTGGAAAAATTTGCTTTCCCTGGTTAACTGACTACACTTGTATTGATGCAGCCCAGTATGCTATTAACTTCCATTGCTTCCTGGGTGCACTGTTGAATCATGTAACAAGTAGTTGAAGCTTATGCTTACCCTGTTAGAAGAAAAGAATATTCTATCAGTGTTTTCCCAAAACAACCAAGTAACAAAAAAGATGATTTTAGGACCAAATGAATGACATGAACAGTAGTTCCAGATATATTAATTTTCTTTTTAAAAAGAGTATAGCATATCTATTAGGGTCTAAAGAAAGAAAAAATATTCAAAAGAGTCTCACTGGAAGCACAGAAAACCTACTGGTTTATTTTTTTCCCTGAAGGTGACCTTCTCTGTAATTTGAAAACCAGAACTAGATGTATCTTGAAATATTTACTGGAAAGATAAGGGTCTGTAACTCAAGCCTTTAAATAAAACTTTTCATTTGTTTCAAAATCATAATGGTATTGCCCTTTAACAAATATTCTGCTTTAACATGTGGATACATAAGGATGAATATGTTTATTTTGTATACCAAACAGACTGAATTGTTGCCACAGAGTAAAAAACAGATGACTTTCAATTGATGCCCTCTTTGTTACAACTAGTTAGTTCCTTTATTTTGTTCCTAAAGTAAAATCAGTTGATAACCATCCTTAGGGTTCTGTGCAATTTCTGTGGTAAATGGAATCTTTATGTTTTCATTTGTTAAACTGACACAGATTGAAACTACAAGATAATGTACATGTAAATCTGAAATTCTTATTCTTCAAATGGTGTGAGTACAATTAACAATACTCACTACCAAAAAAGAGAAGTAAACTGAAAATTCAATTTGGCTTTGCATCAATGTATTGAGTTTTTCAATTCTTCCTGCTCATAGAAGATCTATGAACAAAATTAATTTATAAAATTATTAACTAATTTAGTTATTCTCAAAGACAAAAAAGAGTCAACAGATCAAATCAACTGTAAAGAAGTTCTAATTTTGATCAGGAATGGAGACACACATATTTAGGCCAGATCTGTAGACCATATCATTAAATATAGAGCAAATCTAAGTAAATTCTCTGAATAAGTTTCCTAGCTTCAGACTTTCAAAGAAGCAGCCAAATTCAGAAAGAGACTGAAAGCTCCTCTTGACTTTGTTGCATACAGGTAAAAATCACAGGAAAAATCCACCAGCAAACAACAGGTGAAATGATCAGACAAGTTGGTTGAGGGTAGCAGTATGGGAGAGTTTTTTACTCTTTAGTGCTCTGATGAGGAGAGGGTGACTTTAATTGAAATTCTGCTGTGGCTTTTCAGCACTCCCACAAGTTGACAGTCCCAGCTGGCCTAGGAGTCAATGCAATGCTCATCTGTGACCCAAAGGCAGCAACAGCAGTAATGACACAAGTACTTATGTTTTTCACCATGTCACATGCATTTATGTGAAAAGAGCGTAAAACTGATTAAGATCTCTGAGGAATGTGATGAAAAATATTAACACTCAAATATGTGTGATCATGCAATGAAAAGAAAAAACTCTGTGTTGCAGTGTGGCCAGATATGACTTACCTATACACCTACAAGTCTTAGTCATTTCTGCTTGCTTTATAGCCAGTAGTAAGGACAAAAAATGGCATAGTACTCTGGAATTGTTTGTGTTGACATCCTTTGTTGCACAGGATGTCTACAATGACAATACAGGATATTGACATCAGCACTGTAATGTGTATTGCAAGACTTGTGTAGTGAATCCTGACCACCTAATCCCTCAAACATGATGGGAGTTATAAACCGAGGTAGCAGCCTTTAAAAATGCCACCTAAAAGATAGTGTACTGGGATTAGAGACAGCTATAGAAACAATGCCATTAAAATGGAGGATAAAAAAAAAAAAACCTCCTAAGAAAGGAAACTAATGCCAGAAAACAGGGCAGTATCCTTTTTTCCTTCTTTTGCATTTTTGCCATAAGCAGTACTGGTAGTGAAGACGGATATATATCACGGTTTTTATGGACAGTTCAGAACATTCTGTCTATCAAATAAATAAATGGTTTAAGTTCTAAAATATAGAGAGAGAAGAAGAGAAAAGAACTTCATCCCTTAGAAGTGAGCAATGAAAGTATACTCTGAAATATCTCACCTGGAAAAGCCAAACTCTAAACCAAAGGGATTTTGGATGAGAGGTTGGAAAAAGGAGATCTCAAGGGAAATTGAGAAGTCTTGGGAATCCAAAATGCTGTGATGCATTTTCTTCTAAGCACCAAGCATCAGTTTTGTGTGAGTAAATCTGTCAGCAGGTTTTAAGCATTGAAATGAAGATAATTAGTGAGTCAATTTACAACTCTAAGAGTCTACGGCTCCTATTGTCACTCTGCATTACACATGTAGCATCAAGATGCAGTTTGATAAATGTTTTAAATTAAAGTAAATGTGCTGTTGTCAATGGAACTATGTTTTATCACACCATCAGTTGTGTGTATCTCATTTATGACTTTGGTTGCTTGGGTTCTTTTTTTTGAGTCATACAGCAGGCTGGACCAGAAAAAAGGATGAGGGAATTATACAGATGCAGCAAAATTTATTTTCATCTGTTTTATTTCCCTGATATTTCTCCCTACATAACTTGGTGAGTGCTGAGCAGAGAGGGAGAAAAGAACATGACAATAGGAATCAGATGAAGTCTGTAGGACCTCAAAGGTAATAGTGACATTAAATAATCAAATTAAAATAATTCTCCTTTCACTGCTTTTTCAGTTCCTTTTCCTGTTCTCTAGTTCTGACTTTACCATCACCAAGCTGATGGTAAAACCCCTGAAAACTTCTCTAGTACTGAGCTTATTTGTCTGGGTCCATTGGTCAAAATTGAAATGTGTTGCCCACCAACACTATGAGGAACTCAAGTTTCAAGAGTCTTCTTATCATTTTACAGTTATAGCTAAATCTGTTTCATCAATGCTTAGGTTCTGTCTTCTTTTGCATTTTAATCTTTCAAAAATTTATTCTTTTGATTTCTTTTCCAATAGACTCCTTGGTTTTGAGCAATTTTTCCTGGTTTTATTAAGTATTATTTTATGCTATGCTTGAAGTTTCCTATGAATGGTAAATAAATAAATGTATTTAAATGATAAAGAAGAAGTGACTCAAACTGTAGGTTTAGATTAGATTTTATGAAAAATAGCATGGTGCTAATAATGCCAAAGTCACAGGATTGATCCTGGTATGAGTCAGGATTCACTTAAGAGTTGGATTGTGGGTCCATTCCAACCCAGACTAGTCTGTGATTCTGTGAAAAATTCTTTGCTGTGAGGGTAGTGAGTCACTGGAACAGGCTGACCAGAGAAGTTGTGAATGCCACATCCCGTGAGCTGTTTAAGGTCGGGTTGGATGGAGCTCTGACAAACCTAGAATAGTGGAAGGTGTCCCTGCCTATGGCTGAGGATTGGAACTAGATGAGGAATCTTTATTTCATCTCAACAATATGTGAAGCTGGAATGTATTTTAGGTGTGACAGTAGCAGAATTGTGGGTGGAAGAAAAAAGTTTTTCTAAATGAAGATGCTTCATGCCCAGAATAACACATCCTTAGTGCTTGCAGTATGAGCTCTTGTGACAAGTACAGAACTGAGCAATGCTACTCTGTAATTAAAGATGACACAGCACGTTGTTATTTCATGACAATATTTGCCTATAAACATCTTATTCTTGTCATCTGTCTACTTACTATTAACTAGTAATCTGGAGTGACAGAGTGCTGAGAAGAATAAGCATTTAGCACAGACTTTTATTTCTACATCATCAGTTCAGACCTGGACTTCATGTTGAGAAGCCATCGTTTAGGAGCATTTTCATACCCTGTTATTTCAAACCATTTCCCATAGGACGCATATTTCATCACAAAATGAGCCCTAAAACTGGCATTAAGTGCCTCAGCGTTGATTATGTCTTTGAATTGAATGCTGCAAGTGGGAATGGTATCTAGCCCTAAAAGAACTAAGAACACATTGCTTAGAAGAACACTGACAGAAGAGTAAGGGTACAACATTAATGTTAAATTCATTTAAAAAAAAAATCTTTTGTGATTCTAATATTTTTATTTTTTCTTCAATCATGCAATAAACATATAAGGATGTATCCTAGTCTTCAAATTTTTTTTCTTTATGAAAGCAGTAAGATTGTTTTCTCATGTAAAGTTTCTTCATTATCTCAATACACACTTCAGATGCTGTTTTATAGCAGGGAAGCTCCAGAATATAAAATTAAAAATAAAAGAAAAGAAAGTATAAGATTTCTGCACCAAAACTTCAGCTGATATTTTAATAGATTTTCTTTTAATTTTTCCATTGGTATTATTTTCAGGCAATTCTTTTTAAATATTGCATTCCACATGTAATGAGCTAATGGTTTTTTTAGTATGTAATCTTCTAGGATTTTAAATAAAAAATCTATCAAGAATAAATCATTAATTCATCAATTTATCCAAAATCAAGAATTTATTATATTTTTTCTTAAAATAAATATTTTTAAAAAACATAAGTTAGCTTTCAAATTTTAAAAATAATTTTTAAAATTTTGGCAATATTTTGTGATCTTTCCAAATGCATTGATAATATTTAGATTAGATAAGCAACTTAGCTAAAAAAATTTTTAGCTGTAACATGCCCAGGAAATGTTAGTGGCCTATTGTCACCTCGCAAAGGAATGAATTTTTATTTGTGGTGTTCAGGGGTTCAAAGGAGAATGAGTCTTCCAGAGAGAAGATTAATATTTACTTTTATTTAATTCTTTCATATCCACATAAATATAATTTAATTATAAATTAGTTTCAATCATTTAAACTTTTTTTGTTTCCAAATTGTAAGGCATTGACTGATATCTGGTATTACTATCCATCCATCTCAAAGCTCTTTACATTTGCACTGAGTTTAGCTTGCACAGCCTCATAGGCTATTGAGAAATTCTCGGCTAAGAGCTGATAAAAAAAGTGCTTCTAACAATTCAAAATACACTTCTAACAATTTTCATTTTATTTTAGTTGGCAGAGAATTCCAGTGCTGAGTAAGCATTTGCTTTTCTCTTTATGGTAGAATAAAACTGCTTTCATAATCACCACTGAATGATTATACTGGTATTGTTCAGGATGATATTAGTGACTGACATAACTGGATGCCTAATGTTCACCTATTTCCAAGCATTTTACTTGTCACATAATTTGTGCTCAACAGTATGACTATCTTTTATAGATCTAAGTGTCCAAATATGAACTATAAATTTAACTCCTGTGAAAAACTTGCAAATTTTAAAATCTGTTAAGATGACAGAATTAGTCTTCGAGGTTACAGTTCTGTATTAATCTGTATTATGTTCTCTTCATAAATAAATTTCTCCATCTGCAGAGTTCCTGTCTCTGGAAGAGTTTTTTACCATTGCATGCTGGCATACTGAACCTGTTCTTGCAGATCTCTATATTTTGATATTATTGCTACAGAAGTTCTGTCAAAGCTATCACAAATCAAAGCCAAAATGCCATCAAAACCCAAATTGCAGATTGAAGGATTATGCCATGTAGTTCTAGATGTGTAAGTGGTACTTATCAGCAGTTTCATTTTTATGAATCGTATGGATATGTCAAAGTCTGCTATTATGAATTACTATTCAAAATTTCATTGAGCTGTAACTTAAAACTTGAAGGAAGCACCTGCTTATAAACATGGAGCTGCATTTAATTAGGTACTTTAATGAGCAGTATATACTGGTTCCTGCAGAATACTGTTTCAGCTATATTGAATTACAGTTCTCACTGCTTGTCTAGACATGGGATCAAAATGTGAATCTTAAATTAGATTGCCTTAAGATTTTTTTTTTTGTCAGAGTACTGTACTTATCTTAACAATATGACAGTCCAGTAGCTGAAGAATATAAGTTCACCAAGAAAACCTTAGAATCTCTCGGGAAATTTCTTTCAAAACTTGCAGTGTATATTCAATTATTCTTTAAATGAAAAATGACATTGAAATTATACGAAAAAACCCTAAAGTAATGCTGACATATAATTAAGATTTCAAATTAATCACTGTCTTAGTTAAGCTTCAGCATGAGGCATGTATCAAAATGATAAATTGCAATACCATAAGTTGACAAATATGGCTTATTTAACAACATTATTCTGAAAGAAATAAATTAAACAGAACATTGAAATAGTAAGTGGATTTTTACCAGACTAAGGAAAAGACATCTTTATTTTCCCAATAATTAAGTTTTTCTCAAGGCAGAAGAAATGATAGGTTATTTATTCATTGGTTTTTGACTTTCAAAGAATGACTTTTTTTGAAAATGTTAAAGCAAATAAATAAATTTTCATTCATTTTGTCTGGAACAAAATTATGCATGTTATGTGGCTTTCCAATCAACTTGTTTATTTCTTTTAAGATTTATCAAAGAAAATTTAGCACTCAACAACCACTAAATTCTAACTGCTAATTATGGTAGAATAAAACACTAGGTCTATAATCAAGAACATGTGCATGAGCTTTTTTCCTAAAAATTATATGTTATTTTTCAAATGAAAGAACAGGGAATAGAATAACAAGTCTATTTAGATGAATTTATCACATATTCTCTCAAAAATAGGATGACAAATATTTGGCAGCAGAAACAATCTTTACTTTTGCATACTGATAATAAAGTGACACAGCCATCCATAATGAGCTTCTGAGAGGTTCTAGTGGTCAGATACTCCGTCCTGCATGGCACAGTCCCCTGCCTGCAAGCCAGACCTCTAGTCTTGGACTGTGTTCTTCTTACCTGGAGCTCAGGCACATAATTTTACAGAGCAATTGCGCTTTTTTTTCAGCCTCACGACTGCTACTTCATGCTATTCACTCATCTGAGTGGTAATAACATGGCCAAGGGAAACCTTAAGCTGATCTGAGGTTAATATGGGATTCTGAGGGGAAGAATGTGGAGCATGTGCTCCCTTAAGGTGTTGGCATCCCTTTCAATCCTTCTGATTAGGAGGAAAGCTCTGGGTACAAGTGCATCCAGCAGACCAAGGCATAGTTGCACAGTTGTCTCCAAGGGTTCGGGCTTCATAGTCATAGTATCTCATCTGAAGATGAAGTAGGACTGCTGGGAAGAAATGAAACTACCTGATCAATGCAAATAAGAATATAATCTTATGTAGACATTTTTAACTCAGAAGGAGAGCCTTTAAAAATACTCCTTTCAGGGGACAGGGATGTAACTACAGAGTAAAAGAAAATTGCACCCAGGTTTAGAAGGAAGGCTGAGAAGTAAGTACTTAAATTGGGACACTAGACTTTAAGACATCATATTTGGATTTATTTGGGGAGTTAGGCAGAATCTCCTGGGAAGTAATTATGGGGAGGAAGTGCAGTCAGAGAGATGGCTGATTTTTTTAAATGACATTCCAACTATTTTAAGGGGAAGTGAACTTTGGCAAATGACTCATGATGCTAACAAGGGAGCTTCTTAATGATCTAAAATGCAAAGAATTACAGACAAAAAAAGGGTAAAAAGAATGGACAGCAAGAAAGGTGTATAGAAATGGCGCTTAGTAAAAAAAATTAAGAAGGTTAAAGTCCAAGAGGACACTAACATGGGAATCAGTTTTATGGATTAAACAAATGGATTCTACAAGTAAGCTAGTGGCAAGAAAAGGACAGGGAAGATTGCAGATTCACCAGGTGGCAAAGACAATAGTATTAAATATATGGAAAAGGCCAAAGAACTCCATGCCTTGTGTGCATCATTCTTCATAAGGAGTAATCTGTCCATGTATTAGTCCAGTTGGGAAGGTGAGAAGTAAGTTCTGAGTTTATATCAAAAAGTTGGATATATTCAATTCACAGATTCCCCCAAAGGTACCAGAAGAGGTGTCCCACCCTAACTGAAAAGCTGTTGTCTATAATCCATGGAAAACCATCGCAATCACCAGTAGTCCTTCATGATTGAACAGATTAGTGATACACTTGTCCTAATGAAAGCAAGAGGGACTACTACAGGCACTATAAACTAATAATCCTTCCCTCAATTCCTGGAAGTAGCCTAAAAAGCACATTTTTGTAATCCATTTTCCATCACCTGAAGGATGACGCTAATTGAGAGTTGTTATCATGGATTTACCAAGGGCAAACTATGCTTGGTGAACCCAAACGATATTTGAGCATCTGAAGGGATTTAATAAGTGGCCACTGCTTTCAGCAGCAACTGGCCACTGCTTCCAGCAGCTCTGAAACCTGGACATTTCCCTGCCTGGCCACAGGAGCCCAGACCTGGGGCAGCTTGTGGCCTGGGGATGTGACTCAAGCTAATGGACTTTCTTGCTGCTTTCCCATTTGTAGATTTAACCAGTTTCACAGCTGAGCAAGAATCCCAGAGAAACACCCAAGACACTGACAGCATGGACAGGCAAGACACCACTTTGACAGCACCCCCTGAACATAAGAACCAGTGGCCAAACCCTCTCTTTGTCTGGCAGACATAGGAGGTCATTCATGCAGGTCCACACACAGAATGACCTGACTTCAGGGGCACAAGTACATTCACAGGTCTCACAAGTACTAACATGATCCCTCTGCCTGCCTGGCATCCCCACCCAGATTCCAGGCCCCCTTACTGGCCCCAGGAGTTCTCTCATAACTGGCTGATCCATCCTGGTGCTTACTAGCAAACATTCAGTACTGGCATACTTGTCCAGCATGGACTCCCCATCCTCCTGACAACTCACCCTAGAACATCCTTCCTGCTGGTTAGTCCAGATGGAAGTGTGCAGGTGAGTGACCCATGCACCCCCAGTATGGAGAAGCTGAAGACCTTTGACATCACACTGCCTCAGCACCTGTCACACAGCCTTCTCCAAGTGCTGGCACTGAGCCCCTCACTCGCCTCTCTCATGCAGGCTCCTCCTGAGAGCTGTTTTTTGGGACACACCATTCCCACCCCAGTGAGCAGCAGCTGAGACCCCCACCCACTGCAGTTGTTGGCACAGGGACTCCAGTCTCTCCAGTAGCTGATACAAGGCCAGGGTTACCTACAGCCCCAGCCTGGCTCCAGTAGCTGACACTGAGCCCTTTAAACCCTCACACATGCAGGACAGAGAGAGATTGCTCCGAAAGTTAAAAAAAGATTTAATAAGAAGATAGGACAAGTTATGGTGATCACGTGAAGGCCTCAGCCAGACAAGCATACTGATCAGAGCCCTTTTTCACACAGCTGTCACAAAATGATGAAAATGCAGAAGAGTGACAGAAAATAATTCATTATTTGGAAAATTATGTTTATGTTAATGCTTCAAAAGCCCATATTAAAGAGTACTCCAAAGCCTGTGATATTATTGCAGTACTTAAGAACCTCCATATGAACTCACAGATGCTTATAATAAGGGCTTTATAATTTAGCAGATAAAAGCAGAACAAAAGCCAGTGGCTGGAAGTTCAAAAATCAGAATTAAAAAGTCTTACTTCTAAGTGAGACAGAGTGATCAGGGGATCAAAGAAAGTTTTCTTAAAGCTTGATGTCTTCAAGAGCTAACTTTGTTTCCAGAAGTTATTCTTTAGCCAAATCAGTGGTTGTGGTATCAAGAAAATAGCATGAAATGTTATAAAAATTAACCAGATTAAGTCCACAGTGTTTTTTTTCTCTCTACTTCCTCTAGACTTATACAGGAATGGTGGTATCAGTACAACATATAGCTAAAAAAGGTAGAAGCACCATGGCATCCTGGTATTGATTTCATTAGGAATTGACTGTCTTCTGTGCTACAGCTTTACTACGCATCTGGCATTAGGAATGGCATAAAAGTCTGTAGTAGATAAAAGTCTATGAAGAGGAATTAGTGGGATTTTTTCCCACTAGTATTATATGATGAAACTTGTATTCCAGGACAAAAAGGATTTGTTAGGTAATTTTCTGGGACTTCCTAGACAATTTGGCAGATATCCATACATTCAGACAAAATAAAGAAACTCCATGACCTTTTATTCTTCTTTTTATCTAACATTTTGAATAGAAGTAAAAATAGTCAATATATATTGGCTTATGTCCAGCATGTTGCTTTGTTAGATTTAATGTGTTTCATCTAAAGGTATCGATTTATGCAATTTAATAATTTCTTGTTATGCCTTTCCTTTCCTTTCCTTTCCTTTCCTTTCCTTTCCTTTCCTTTCCTTTCCTTTCCTTTCCTTTCCTTTCCTTTCCTTTCCTTGCCTTCCCTTGCCTTGCCTTGCCTTGCCTTGCCTTGCCTTGCCTTGCCTTACCTTGCCCTCCCTTGCCTTTCCTTTCCTTTCCTTTCCTTTCCTTTCCTTTCCTTTCCTTTCCTTTCCTTTCCTTTCCTTTCCTTTCCTTTCCTTTCCTTTCCTTTCCTTTCCTTTCCTTTCCTTTCCTTTCCTTTCCTTTCCTTTCCTTTCCTTTCCTTTCCTTTCCTTTCCTTTCCTTTCCTTTCCTTTCCTTTCCTTTCCTTTCCTTTCCTTTCCTTTCCTTTCCTTTCCTTTCCTTTCCTTTCCTTTCCTTTCCTTTCCTTTCCTTTCCTTTCCTNTCCTGCACCTTCCTTATTCCTATTCCTATTCCTATTCCTATTCCTATTCCTATTCCTATTCCTATTCCTATTCCTATTCCTATTCCTATTCCTATTCCTATTCCTATTCCTATTCCTATTCCTATTCCTATTCCTTTCTTTCTTCAATTTAATTCAATTTTATTAAGGTGTTGTTGAAGCAATGTAATGACAGAGACCAGCCATACCCACAGCAGTTATGGCAAAATGTGAACAGCAACAACAAAGAGCCTACAGTTTCCATCAGGTAGTGAGCTTGGTGACAAACTTACAGCTTAAATTCTGTAGCTTTTATAACTCCAGCCTGACAAACAATTTTTCAGTATATTTCTTTTAGAGAGCACTCCAACATTAAAAAATAATTCATTAGTACTCTAAATTTTATATTTATCTAGCAGTGACATTACTAGCTTTATACAGCTAGGACTTCCTGAATCTTACCTGAATAGAAGGTTTAGATTATGTGTAGCCACATTTCTGAATTCTGATATACAGGAGAGCTAAGAATTGTTTATCCTATTTGCTCACATTCTCTAGGTTTATACCAACTGCCAAAATTATTTTTAGTACCCACATTCTGGCATCTTTAAGTCCTACTAGTATTTCTTATCTAAATGCTTCAATAATGCTGTACATCAACTACCAGTTTTTCTTAATATTGTTGAGAGAGATGCATGATAAGTCCACAGAAGTCACTAGATTGAAATCCTATTCTGTTAATAAACACCAACTGTTCCTTTTTTTGCTTCCCCACTTCCAATAATTCATAAAGCTGTGATCATTCTTGTAATTTTTAACACTGCTCTCAAATCTCTCTCAAAAACATTTCAGCAGAATTGCTGAACTCTATAGCAACACTCCAATATAAACATTAAGACCATTTAATTACTTATACAGTATCTAATAATTCAGTTTTATAACTCAGCTTTAAATTATGTGCAGCAGTACAAACCAGATAAAGTTATATTTCATACCACTATTATAAATATTTTCAATTCACCTCCTGGGCATTCAGCGCTCTCACTTTAAGTGTAATCTATATATTAAATTTTTCTATTCTTTGCCATGGCCAATAGGATAGCACAAAAATGTCTATCATATTTAACTTGAATAAAGATTGCCATAAATTCTAGCAGTACATTTTTTAATGAAGTCAATTATTTTAGCAATGTTAGCTACCTGTTTAATAGCTCTAAAATAGCACAGTGAGAACAGAAGGAAGCACTGTTCAAAGCAGGACTAGGTCCACTGAATCCCCTTTGCTGTGTAGCCAAGCTGCTGTGCTGCTTTCTTTCTCAGCAGCTGTATTTCCCCTCCTGTACTCTCAATGAATGAAGCTGCTTATGTATCTTAGGGCAACAGGAAATGGAAAAGTGCATCGAACTCTTCTATTCCAAAACCAAATCATCCCACAAGAAATAAAATAAAAGGGCACAGCTACTCTGTACTAGCCTAAATTACCAAATAGGAGATTAAATATAGCATTCCTTCTCCAGATATTTGTATCTATACATGTTGTAGAGGTACTGAAAGCTACTAAAAAACCTCCCCAGAAACCTCTTTAGAAAAAAAAGGCACAGAGTCAGCAGAATTAGAACTTCCCAATTTCTCACTCCAACCAGCAATGCTGTGTCATTAGATAGTGATAAAATTAGCTCCAGGGTTTTTTTTTAAATCCCTCCTTAATTTTTAGTGCACCACACCATTTTCTATTGTCAGTGCAGGTGAAGTCTATTACTTTTGAGTAATCTGTTCCAGTTTTCTCTCATGAAATTATTTTTCTTTAGGGATATCATGCTATGTGGAGAGGTATGTTTATCAGATGTGTTCTTTTCTGAATAATAAAAAAGCTGAATAGGAGAAGTTTGTGAATAATGGTGCCGATAATAACTCAAATATGATACTTGATACGGAGGAAAGAAAGAGGGGGTGAGAAGAAGGGAAAGAAGGAGAGAAGAGAAAGAAGAATGGAATGACACATTGCAGACTGAGGCCTATGACATTGATGTTCAGCAGGCTAGAGCTGATATTTTAGGGTCTATAGTGCACTTGGTTTGACTGAATGCAATTGCAGTGGCTTACATATGGTGGCTCAGCATAGTTTTTCTATTGATGATTTAACTTTATATCTTTTCATAAACATTTTTATTCTCAGGACATCAGAAAATGAATATGCTATATGTTATGATCAAGAAAGTCCCCTATGGATTCATATTTCTCACAGATTCTGTCAGGTACCTCTGTAAATTCCTGTCAACTTTCAGCTCAACTGGAAATTTGTCAAGAGGATGAGAAGTCAGAAAAATAGATGCTTGGAGGCTTTGTTTATTTATTAATTTTTTAAAATAGTGAACAGTAATGGATTCCATGTAAAAATCTACCTATGTAATCTATTTCCAAGCATTTCAAATGAAGGTGTTTTAAATTACCTCTGATTATGAATAGTATGTTCCTTCTTTTTAAAATTACAACTGGATCTAGTCTTTGCAGATATATGTCACTACTTCTCACCCTATCCTCTCATGCCACCTCTATCATTTTGCTTTATTGCTGTGACAGACTGCTTATCATTTCTATCTTAAATTTCAAATTACATATCCATAATGAAGCTTTAAATTATGAGGCCTGATATTTAAGGGCACTAAGTATGCAGTCATTTCATCAAGAAGCTAAGAAGGAGCTACTGGGCAATCAAAATTTTTGGAAACTGGATACTAGACAGAACCAGATCTTAAAATGTTGATTGCAGGGTTATACATGTTCATAAAGAGTACAAGAAGAGAAATGGAAATTGCCCCGATGTGATTATCATTTAAATACATCTATTCTCTCACATCAAGGAAAGAAACATTAAATGAATGCAATGTAAAGTAATGAGTTTTCATTTCTTTGCTGTCTGGGTGTAAAGAGGATAGCTTCACATGAAGTCAGAAAAAAATGGGCATTAAAAGAAAAATTCTCTGACTGAATGAAGTTACCTTGATTCAGGTCTTAAAACAGCAGATCTGGCCGTGGTAAGGGAGACTCCATTGAACTAAAACTCTGGTATTCAGCTGAATTTTTTTTGAAAATTCCTAATTTCACGAAATAAAACATCAGTTTCAAAAAAAATTAGGATCAATTTCGAGGTAACAAGTTTATGTTTTGTTCTAAAATGCTGATTTCTGTGGTTGAAGGTAAAATTTCCCCAGACTACACTGACCTAGGAGCTCAAGTTCTATTAACCAACATGTTATTTTCACCTGGAAAGGAACTATGTGAGGAGTCAGTCATACATACGAGTTGAATTCTATTGCTGATCTTCCATTTTAGTTTTAATTATTCTCTATCATAACTGAGATGCATAGTATGTTGTCTGTTAGCATTAGCAGTGCAAAATCTTTCAGTAAACTGTTTATAAGAAGTACAGATGATACCATATGTAAAGAATTCAATTCATGCATGAGAAGCACATTATATTTTGCACTGTTAAAAATCCATAGGAATTGTGTAATGCATTTTAACATAACAGTTTTAATAATGTTGCTGCTGAACAGTTACCAAATGCTAGAAAAATTAACAGGCTGCAGAGTAGCTATAATGTATAGACAAAATTTTGTAGATAAAACCATTTACATATATCCTAAATTTCTCTTTCTAAATTACCTCTTTTTTAGGTGCAAACACCCCCCCCCCCCCAAAAAAAAAAACAAACAACAAGATAGTGTGTAAACACTTCAGCTATTTTCTCTGAAAATTGAAAGAAAAAGGGTCTATACATTATTTTATGTTTTTAATTTCATGTCTTGATATATAGGAGGGAATTTCTATATGAGGTAGAATTCTAATGCATCATACCTGAAGGTAAACTATATCAACAGATGAAGACATTTTACTACAGAGTAGTTCTGGACTGTATTTCTAGTGCAGCCCTTCGTTGCATTACCAATTTTTGGATCCTTTCCTAGCTATCAGAGTGTTACTCAGCTAGTTACTTTTCAAAGATTAGTTTCTGTTGCAGATGGGATCAAGTAGGCTACAGCAATAGCCTCAGAACTTCTCCAGGCAGTTTATTATGGCTCTGGCTTTGCTGACGGAGGCACTTAATGGAAACAGAAAAATCAAATATCTTAACACCAAATGTTTTTTAAAAAGAGGGAGGAAAATCCATAAATGAAAAAAAACCAAAAAAAACCAAAAAAACAAAACACAAAACACTATAACAAAGAAAAAGAGAAAACAACAGTTTATGTTTATATCCTATAAACTTTTAATCCTATATCCTTTACAAACTTTAGAGTTCATAGTCCCTGGTACCAAGAAATGGGTTTAAAAAATGAACGCATGATATAAACCAACTCTTCAAATACTGCTATAGTGAACTTGATCATAAACAAGGTCCTTCCTGGAATATACACATAAAATACACACACACGCAGACACACACACATATATATATATATAAACAATACTGTGAACTTCTGGACTTCAGGAACACATGTTCCCATGCATTAACTTCAGTGTCTGTGTGAAAACTATAAAGAATTGTGAAAACTGCTATAGAGAAATAGCTTTATGTCAATTCAGAGAACCGAGTCTGCATTGCTGCTGTGCTAAAATATACGTAGGAATTCATCCATGAAACTTGCAGATACCACTATCCAGGGAAATTCAAGACTAACTAATAATGTCTTGACATTAATTTGAAAAAGCATGTGTCAGCAGACCAGAACAATAACAATTAAGTTTTCAGAATTAAAAGAACTTACCATTTCTAGAGATCATAAAATATTCTTGTCTGGATGGGACTATAGATTGTAGAGTTTTAAATAATTTGGTTTAAGATATAACTCTATGCATCTTTGAAGAATTACATGAAAAGCAAATACTGTAACTTGGATAAGGTTATATATATGCATTTTTGTATGTTTCTTTGGGATGTTTAGCTTTATTATGTATAGATATCAGAGGAAAAAAACACAGAATATTTTGTTGAGAATGTCTTACCTTCATAGTAAACTTTAAACCCATGAGCACTAACTGCAAAGTCACTTGTCAAGCGCAGTGAAAATACAGATTTTGTACTTGTCACAGGTGGAGGCAGATGAAATCCTGTTAACCTAAGAAACAAAAAAGGCACAGTTCATGGTTAATTATTTGGAAAATAAACCTGGATGTACCAGATGGCTGTTCCCAATAATATTTAATCATGGGAAGGACAACTGTCTTAAAAGTATGTCACTTGCATTACTTGAAGAAAATATTTTGTATAGTAAATCAGAAATTAATAGAAATTTTGAATGTCTTTGATGGACACTATAATCAATATATATAATAAGGCATAGAAATGGGACTTAAAAACAGTTCAGATTATCAGTAGCTGAGAAAAAAACAAAATAACAAAGAAATCACAATACAGTAGACAATTTAGACTCGAGGGTTATGTTCAAAAATGTATCACACTTTATATCTTACACAGGTTCCTGCTAAAATTTGTAGTAGCTGAATTTTTTCCACAGAAATATGTTGAAACAAAGGTAGCATGATTCCCTTTAAGGAGGAAATTTAGTATTATTTAAACTGTGCACTTTAGCCTCAGAGAAGAAATTTCTGATTTCAACTCAAAGAGCAGAATCATTGTGAAATAATAAATCCATACAAAAAGCTCTCTTGAAACGAATTGCAGGGTCATTAAGGTTTGTGGTTTTGTTGTTTGCATGTTCAGTTTTGTTTTGTTCTACTAAAACCATTATGCTTGAAACTCAAATGAAAGAAATTTTTTTGGTGTACTCAGCACTACTGATAAGCTCTGCTGATACTTACTTCTCCATATTCATTTGATGTACATAGGACAACACTTATCTTCCTCAGTTTTAGGAGAATAACCTCAACAGGGTTCATTTCAGAACAACAAAGCCCATAATATTTAACTGTCAAAAATGTGTAAAGAACAAGTTGAAGAATTTAACTGTGTACACATACCAGTGAAATCTAGACACACCTTTAGATCCCAGTCAGCCATAAGTGGTGAATTATGTAGCAGATAAATGATATATTTTATTAATAATTCAGATTAAAATTATTTTTTGTGTGTTTGTAAATAAGTCCTTATTTTACATTTTACTTTGAATTAGAAAAACAGAAAAATTTAGGTCAAAAGGGACCTGCAGAGGCCGCATAGTCCAACCTACTGCTCAAAGTGGGCTGAAAGTCAGAGTTAGTCTAGGTTGCTCAAGAGTTACATTTTTTCTTTTCATTGTTAGAACAAATTCAGAGTGATTTTTGGTTTACTATGGTTTTTTGTGTTTGGCTTAGTTTTTTTGTTCTGTTTTGTTTTGCTTTGTTTTGTTTTAATGCAGATATATATTCAGTGACATAGTCTTGTCTTTAGCACACTTTAAGAAATACGCAAAGTTTGATAATTTTACTGGAAGAGATGACACATATTTTTAATTTTGCATGATGTAGGAACAAACACCAATGGTGTTTACTGATGTTTTATTACATTTACTGCTGCCTATTCTGAAATTCATTCTCAGTCTTCTGAAATCACAAATTAACTGATAATTTATGTCCTGCCATTATCAGCATTTTTAGCTTCATCAGAGGGAAGGATATAGAGTGATGAGAAGCCCAGAATTCAAAAGGTCAGGAAATTATTTGCTAAAAAATATTCTAATTGCAATATTAGCCTTTATTTAATATTTTGCTTATTTTTAGCTTTGAGATACCTTTAGAAGAGTTCTATATAGTGTACCAGTAATTTACCATTAAGCTTATTTGCTGCGGGGATCATAAAAAGCTTTATATTTTTTTTTTGATCTCTATGTACTTGGTGTCCTTAACAGATACTGTAAATTAATGGGTATTCTATAAATGTTTTTTCTCAAGCAATCTTTGGAAAACAAAACAAAACAAAAAAAAAACCAAAAAAAAAAAAGAAAAAAAGAAAAAAGAGAAACCTCCACAATACAATACCCAGTTTATGCCATTGGTTACAGTCATGAAAGATATAAAAGCCAAATTACAATAATACTCACGTCACATAACCAGAAAAACAACAAATGATAAACATGAACAAAAGAAACATAGAACCCTAAAGAGGTATACATTCACATATTTATATGTAACAAGTCCTCAATGGGTCTATTTACAAAGTTGTTCTTGTTTTGTCACTGGTTTCATTATGAATAATATCATTAAAACAAGACTAAAGAACTTATGTTAATATGAAAAGATGGAGAATTATGTAAAAAATACTAATTATTTAGGAAATGCATTTTTTATCTGATTAGGAGGGTATGTTTTTGTTCTATTAATTAAAAAAAAAAAATTGCTTACATCTCCCAAACAAAAAAGATGCATAATTTTTTAATAAGTCAATATCAGTGCATTTTTTCCAATAGGTTGGTCATCAAGCAATTAAAAAATTAATTCATTGGTAAGTATCAACATTTTAAAATAAGCTGGCCTAATGTAAAACCAAACCAATAATTTGAATAAAACTTTAACCTGCATCTCACAATCTCACAATAGGTTTAGCTCATATCTGTTTATGTACTCAATTATTTAAAAGAATTCTGGGTAAAACATATATCCAGCAGAAAAGTACACAGTTATCCCAAAATATTTAATTTTATGAGTAGTACGTAGACACAGATTAGATGGGTGGTGGATTTTTTAGATGAACACATATGCTACTAGCATAGTAAATATTACAGCTCCTGATGCAAAAAAAAATCATTACAAGAGCTGTTGGATACCATTTAGCTTTCAGCAGTGGGCCTTTTATAGCCATCATTATGTTGCATTTAGTCAAAAAGGATAAGCTTGTTTCTTTAATTTAGTTGCTACATTTAAATTGATATGAAGAAATCAAGAGGTAATATTTTTGATTTAGGGGATGCAAAATCAATCAAAAATTTTAATAAGTAAAAATTCAACATGCAACTATCAGAAACACTACATATTTTTAGAACAAACTGTAATGTAGTTAATTCTGACTATTGAAATAACCTAATACTTGAGTATTATTCATTAGGTACAAAGGGATATTGACCTCAGAGCTTAAGCCCTATTTGTATGTTAAACTCTACAAACTGCCATAAGTGTTAGTTAAAATAGTTTTCATTGCCATTTAAAATGAAGCATAGCAAGCACATCATAACTGCAGGAGAGAGATGGCAGGTAAGCAGCAAAATACCTGTAAGACAGTGCATGTGCATAGATCTGATTATTCAGATCAGTCGAAATGTCCAACTAAATGTTAGACAACTAAATGTCTAACTGAGTACTCTGGTAAAAGTGAAACTTTAGGGGGAAAAATTATGCAAAATAAGCAGCCATCTCGTTAAGCAGATATCATATGCATATTAAACACATTTAAAATTTAAATTTCCTCTAGTAGCTGAGGTTTTTTTATCTACAGCAATTTTCCATCTTACATTCCATTTGCATATCTCATTTCATTTGTATCAAATTTTTTCAAATTTAAAATACCTAGTGGAGTTATTTGGGTGACTCTCTTGCTGCTTTAGATATTGTGAGATATTTGAAACATCAGCACAGAGTTGGTAGATATGACATTGTACCACCATGAGATCCATGTGCTTGTGGAGAGATGGAGGGCAAGCAGGATGTGCCTACATCTTTTGCAAAAAATTAGATGACAATTGTGCTTTCCGGTTTTTTGTTTGTTTTTTTTGTTTTTTTTGTGGGGTTATTTGTTCCCTTTCTTCTTTCCTTTTTTGATTTTAGAAGTATTCTCTGATGTCCTTAAGAGATCCCACAAGTACCTGATACTGGCTTGGGTAGCCATGGGAAATCATGGGAAGTAAAGGACAGTGTCTACAGAGGTTTAAGAGATCCAAATTTTAAATTATGACATTCTACATGAGTATTTGATTTTGATGACACCATTAGCTACACAGTGTTATCAAACACAGAATAGTGAAATTCAAAATTTGTAAATGAATACACTTTATATGAATGAATATATTTGCTTTTTTCTCCATGGTGTGTCTAACAAGCTTGCCAGGTATCTAACACGCACAGGAAATGGACCATTTTAATCTCTCCCACTATATTTTTTCAATCCCATATGATACAATTTTAAAATGACAAATCATCTCAGATTTGTGATTTCCAAGACTTTAGAGTTCTGACTGGAAATTTCTGCAGTTTGATCAATGATTTGTTTTCTACTTTTACTGTGGTCATTGTGATAAAACTTAAATCATATATCACTTGAAGTTGCATGCTGAGCTTAAAACTCATCATCCCTCAAGGAAGACCAGATCCCAGCTTCAGGGTCTAAACAGAGCCATCATTTCATAATTGCAAAGTTGAAATTGTGGAAAGAAATCTTGATTAGTCATACAAAAGTACTCCTAGATAAATCGTTTACTTTAGACTGTGATGAGATAAATAAGATGACTGTATTTCCTCTTTGCTTGTGTGTCTTAGATATTTGCTGTTGGACATTGATTATGCTTTTAAATAGGTAACATTAAAAAATGTATTTTAACAGCTCGTAGTATTGTTTTGTTTTCTTTTCAGGTTCAGAAGATTCTAGCTTTTCTACAATGTGTTCATTATTTCTGAAGGAAATACAGTTCCTCAAGAACATTTCAGCAGAGATTGGATAGTATCTGAAGAAACTTGCCAAAAAAGTTTTTAAAGTGAATAGCACTCTCGCTTAAAAATTTTTTATTAGATCACAGAAATTTTACAACAGGATGAGTTTTAGTCTGACCTGAAAGATGCAAGAAATGTTTGTCCCTAATTTATGTAAAATTATGGAGAAATATAAAACATGTTAACATGTCAAGTTATTGTAACTTTGACTGTAAAATTAAAAAAAGTCAAAGCCTATACATTATCACTTTTAGTTTGGTCTCCAAATAACTGTTTATTCTTGTAAAAAGGAGAAGATAGATTCTGAAAAAGAAGAAGATAGATTCTGAAAAAGAATATACAAAATGCCAAGTATAAAAGAAAAGTCGATAAAACAAACTCTGCATAACTTAATTGAGAATCTTCCATATAAGTTTCTCTGCAAACTTTCTGAAGACAATAGAAATTTTATTCCTTATTTAGCAGTTTACAGGAAACTGAAATATCTGATATTTTCAAATAACAGATAAAATATTTCTAATTTGTTTTTTCATTCACATGAATGTAACTTTTCTTTCCACTATGAAATTTTGGTCTTAATGATACATATTTAAGTTGATAATCTTAAAAAAATATTACCCTTAAAATCTATAGCACATATACAAATAAAGCTTCACCACTAGTGGATTTTTCCTGTTAAGTTAGCTAGAATCCTTCTACCAGTCATTTTATTTGCTGGTATGTCCAGTAACTTGCTATCTGTTATTCATGCAGACAGAACCAGTAAATACTTAGCAAATAAACTCATCTTGAATTTAGTAAGGTACTGTTGGGGCTTGGTTTTGTTGGACCACATGCTGATTAATGCATTATTAGCTGCTGGAGACCTCTCTGTGTGGTTTTGTATTCATGCACACTTCTATTAATTTTCTAAGTAGCTGATGATTAGATTTAACATCTGACTAGCCTGATGCTACACTGATTCAATTTCAAATTTAGTGAGATCTTTTGCCTGCCAGATACTTGTTTAACATTTTCCCACTAGCTATAATTATTATTAAAAAAAAGGAAGCCCTCAGCATAAGGGTTTGCTTATTTGCATTTTCTAAGATAAAAGCATGATCTTCTCACCCAATTTGCTGCTGCATTTGCTGTGACCAGCATCTACTCAACTAAAATAATAACATTCTTCAGTATTTTTGCTAGACACAATTTTGTTTTCATTTAATACTCATCAAATATTTGCTTCTGAGGACCATATTCCCTTATTTCTACATGTCATGGCATTTTCTTATTTTGAATACCCAGATATTAAAGAAAAGATATGATTACTTAACAAAGAATGGATTTTAAATGTTGAGTGAATCCAATTTGACATCCCATATTATGGTTGTTAATTTTTCTGGTTACCCTCTTTCATGGGAATGCAAAATCTAGCATCTTTTCCTCTTTCAGTCTGTTCTGTGATTTATTTTTTTTTTTTCTGTGTAAGTAACATAATAATTCATCAGACATGTAAGCATCTGTGCTGATTTTGACTGGAGTAGAATTAATTCTATTCATGCTGATTAATATGGGCTATGTTTTGTATTTGTGCTGAAAACAATGTGATAACATTGGGATGTTTTAGCAAACTGGGCACCTACCAGTAGAAAGTTTCAAAAGGTTTTCAAACTATTTATGGAGCAATAGTAGTCAGACATAAATGGTAGTTGACAGAAAAGCTAGGAAAAGTAAGGTAATATGCTTTTAAAAATTAAATATATTTCATTACCAAAAAGTAATGAAACAAAATATCCTCTATGTCATTAAATAAATTATTTAACTATCAAAAATGTTTTTAAATATATAAAAAGTAACCAAATAAATTATTTTTAAAAATAAAGTCACCTACAACTGTTAAATGCAAAGCTCTTTGCTTTTGAATAAAACCTTTAAAGTGGTCTAGAACATATTAACCTATGCTTCTCCTTTCTCAGAAACTCAATCCATATTCCATACACAAAAGCAATACAAATCTTTCAGTCTGAAGCACATCTCATATTATTGGATTTCTATATCAAACTCCACAGCCTAATGTTTGAGATGTAGCTCTAATGATTTTAGTGGGTTTTTTTACTGAATCCATATCCACTGTAAAGTAGCATGAATGCCACAAAAGAAAGATTTTTTTTTTCACTCCTGTTACAGTTTTCCCTTGCAGCTTACCAAAATTACATTAAACATCCCAAATAAATAAATAGAAAAGTTTTCAGACTGAAAATATGAAAAATACATGTGAAAATAACTGCAAAATTATTGCTTAGATACAAAAAATGTTCATTTCACAGTATTAGATAACAGGATATCAAACAAAGCAGGGGGGAGTCTGCAGTCAAAACAGGCTGTTAAAGGTTTTATACAGTTAAGTCCTGAAAATCCGCAAGGAAGGAGGTATCTCAGCCTTGAGCAGTCAGATTCAGTCCTTAAGAGACACACTAGATCAAATTATTCTGTGTGATAATAGCCTCTGTCACCTGGTCTAAGTAACAGACCAAAGTGATCAGAGGATCACTGTGGTAAACTCATCAATAGCACAGGATAGAGAACCTTGCAATTCTAACATGCTTAGTCTGATAACACATATCAAAGTCAGAAAGTGCTGTTCTTCCAAGGATTGAACAGGTACAAAGCATTGGATACCAGGATTCAGGCTTGTTTTGAAAGTCCTAATCTCTGCAGAGAGTTCTTTTTCACAATCCTTACAATAAATTAAGTCATGGAAGCATAGAAATCTTTGGGTTGCAATGCACCTTGAAGGGTCAGCTAGTCCAAGTCTTTTGTGATAAGCAGGGACATATTCAACTAGATGATGCTGCTCAGCACCTCATCCAACCTTACCTTGAATATTTCCAGGGATGATACATCTACCACTTCTATGGGAAATCTGACTCACTGTTTCACCACCCTCACTGTAAAAAATATCTTCATTATATCTAGTCTCAATCTAACCTCTTTTAGTTTAAAACCATCAACCTTTGTCCTGTCATTACAGGCCCTACTGCGAGTGTGTTCTCATCTTTCCTAAAAGCCCCCGTTAAGTACTGAAAGACCACAATAAGGTGTCCCTAGAACCTCTGAGGGGAGGGAAAGAGTCCCAAATCTGTTTGTTAGTACTATCACTATTTATTACATAAATTTTGCAAGAGTATTTCTACATCAAGTAGAGGTAGAAAGTGCATCAAGTACAGCATTGATTGCCAGTTGAGGAGTAGGTCATCCACATTATTCTGCACTGCTGTGGCCTCAACTTGAGTACTCCGTGCAGTTTTGGGGACCACAAAATAGGAAGGAAATAAAGCTATTACAGAGAGCTTCTGAAGGAGGGAAGCAAAGATGTTGAGGGGCCTTGAGGAGAAGCCATATGAGGATCAGCTGAGGTCACATGGTCTGTTCAGCCAGGAGAAAAGGAGACTGAGACTCATCACAGTTTATGACTTCTTCAGGAGGGGAAGAGGAGGGGCAGACACTGATCTCCCTCTGTGGTGATCAGTGACAGGACTCAAGGGAACTCAATGATTCTACTTGCACACAAAAGCATCCTATTTTTCTTAGTTTATAGTATATGTTTGCGGTGGGTTTTCTGAGTTACTTTTTTTTTTTTCTTTTCTAGATAGAAGAATGAAAATAAGAGAAGCTTTACAATTAAAAAAAAAAAAAATCAATATTGTTTCCACCACATTTCTTGGAACAAAACAATAGTGTTTACATTTTACATATGAATTTAAGTTTCTGAAGATTTGAGAATTCTGTATCTAATCTGATGGATAATATCAACAATTTTTCCATGATTTTGTCTTTCTGACGACTCTTCAAAGTGCCAGAGTAAAATTAATCTCCCATTAACTCTCCCATGCCTTGGCCTTTTCTCATATCTATGTTTTATGCACTCTCCTATGCAACCATGCCTTTTTGAGCTTTGAGCAGAAAAGATCATATTCTAATAATAAGTTCAAAGAATTGCAAGGGCTTAAAAGTCAGAAGACATTAGTAGCTAATCCAAGTGAGAATCAAATAAACTCCAAAAAGAATTCTGATTATTTGGATCACACAATCACTCATGATGGTGATCAATCACTCTTGTTATATACTCACACTTATTATTAAACTGAAAAGTGTCAAACTGAAACTGGTAAGATTAGGTTCATTTATCTTGCTGAACTAGTTGTACAATCAATCCAAAAGTTAAAAAGTATTCAGAAATGGATTGGACATGTAATTAATAAGTAAATTCAGAGTTTAGCAGTATATCACTGATAGAATTGCTAAAGCATTCATGGGATATGAAAATCCCATGATTCAAGAGATCAATGAATTTTTAGACAGTGAATTAAACTGAGGCTCTTTAATGTGTACATTTCATGTGTACATTGGGTCCTGGTACAGAGGCAAGATCTCCTCATCTTTGTCTTGATCCAGGTTTTTCATCTTTTTTTTCCCATGCTGGTCTGCTGTTTGAGAGGGAGTGATGGTGTGGCTGAAGGGCATCTGGCAGCCAGCCAAAGTCAATGCAGCACAACTTCTAATGCTCTTTCTCTCACACCAATTCAGAACATCTTTTAAATCTCAGGAGTGTAATGGAAAAGGATAGCACTTATCTACTGAGTAATAGACAATTAAGTTCAATTCTCTTTAGGGTTTTTGTTTTCGGATGTGCTTGTGTGCATTCATGTGTACATGCTGAGAAGTTAATAAAGGTGTTGAATTGCAGTTGAGAGTATTGCAAAATTGAACTGCAACATCCTGGTAAAATTCAGCTTATCTTTGGTCTTTCAAATTGTTTTCTAAAGGAACAGTAACTTACCAATTGAATCAGGAAGAAAGTAAGGAATGTAAAGGCTTCCTTAAGAGTATTCCAATTAAAATATGAATAGGAGTAATGACTACAGTTTTTATATGTCTATTCAATTGGTTCAAAATGAATAAACAGAATTTAATAGTCTATAAAACAAAGCAAATTCGACTGAGCAGAAGTAGTCAACAAGATCCAAGTTTTTCTCTCACTGAAAATAGTAATAAAAATATACTTTGTTCAACAAGTCATTAATAAAATGACATATGATTTATGAACTAATTTATTTTTGTCAAATGATAATTTTTCCCTGTCAAAATCCAAAACTGCTCATGCAATCTATTATTTTAAAATAATGATCATAGGTCAAGGCTGAACATTGTTAATTGAAAAGCTGCCGTGAACTAAACAATAAAGTACTCATCAGGTTCTGGTATGATCATTATATTCTGTACAAAACCTGTTTCTAAAAACTACCATCATCCATTATCAGTGTAAAAATTTTATTATACAACTCTGTTTTTTTTTATCATCATAAATGAAACAGATTTTATAAATAATTCTGTTTTCTAAAGCAGTTAATTTGTTTTACCACATAAAAATCTCAAGAACTTCAAATGATAAGAAGAGCCAGATGTTGCACTACTGTACAAATATTCTTTTAAAATCTGTAGGATGGGGATTTGCCTGCTTCTTGGAGAGAAAAACTGATAAGAACACAACATATCAGGACAATAACCTTTAGAGAATTTGAAAGCATCCTAGGTCCTTAAAATAACAAGAATTTAAAAAAAAAAGCAAGCAGTACATATTTTGAAAGTTGAGCAGCTGGAACATTATGACAATATAGTTTATTGTCCTCCTCTTAAAGCTGGGTGAAGATCTATGGTACATTTTAGCAGATCTTGGAGGTTTCAAAGCACCAAAGGAGAGGAACCTGCCCCTTCCAATTTTCCCAGAGTTCTTACACTGACTTCACACTGGTTCTAGTCATTTGCACCTTTCTCTCTGAATTTATTTAACCATCCCGATGAAGAACTATTGCTTTAAAAATAAACCCGAGTCAATTCAGTTAGCAAAGGGAAGCACATCCTCAAAATGGTATGCCTCATGAGTGCCAGAGCCAATGGAAAAAAGAGAAAGATCACACAGCCAAAGTCAGAGGAACACAGGAGACGGGTTTGCTTCTGTGAGTGACAACATGCTTTTAGATGAGTTGGACTATCTTTTGTAACTTTGCCTTAAAGTGTGAAAATAGCACAATATGGAAAGGAGAGATGCCATATTTTGCTTCTCACCATTGTAGGTGCCAGGAACTTCCAGAACAGCTTCAACTAAACTAAATATTCTGTACCATTTTGGAATTCATCCATGAGCAAAAGGCTTGTGACATTATCACCACTCTCTTTATTTCTGTGCTGGTATAAATTTGTAGTAGCAGGCCATGCAAAAGAGAACAAACTATATATATATATTTCAGAATCTATGCTTTTAATATGAAAAATTCAGTCCTTTAAAACTGATTAATGGCAACAAATAGAATAAAACCAGCTGATTCATCAGCTAAATTAGCTGCAATACCTAAAAAACCCAAGCAAACAAAAAAACTCCATGGATTATATTTCATTCATTTTCTTCCAGAAAACTTTCATTGAGTCAGAAACAACCTACTTTTCTCACTGTTCACTTTAAAGGAGGATATGTAAGCAGAGTATGCCAGGAAGAGCAAGAGAGGGAAGAGAGGATGCTAGAGTAAAGGTGTCTCTCCTCCAACCCTGGCTATGCCTATCTTTAACCTTAGAGGTCTGGAGCATATGGTGTTGCAAGGCAGAGCCTGAATCCACTGTAGTGAAGGAATAAGTATGAATAAAGTCTTACTTTTTTGACCATTGTGGTGAAAAATTAAACTCTGAATTACTCTGAAATGCCCTTGGAGTTGGGGTAGGTAAAAAAGCAACAAAACAGATGAATTAAATACAAAGTGGAAGAGAAGAAAACCAGGTGATACTGGAAAATATTTTACATTTACACATCTAAAATTCTGGAAAAGACAGATTTAGGAAGAATGGTTGTGGCACTTGAGGTGTTTTTTAACACATCAAACCAGAAATGTGACCCTATAATGATCTTTACAAATGCAGAGAAATAAAGAATTCTAAATTAATGCATCTATTACATAAGTAAGATTAATATTCTATATAAATATAAATAATAAAAACATGTAATTTTCAGTATCATAGTGTAGATGTAGAATGTGACATTAGTGAGTTGAAGCAAGTAGAGCATGAAGCACAGGAAGAACTGAGAGATTTAACTACAAGTTGGTTAGATAGAATCTTTACAGGGTTAGAATGGAATGTGAGTTTATGAATTAAATTTATCCTTGAGAGTTTGATAATCTTACTGATCATGGTCTTAGTAATTTGGTTAATCTACACCATCCCGAAAATAGAAAAACAGAAGAGAGTATCTTGGAACCATAAGATAATAAAGGCACTGACACAAGATAGAGATCCACATCCGCATCAGTCATCTCCAGGTCCTCCAGTTTGTGACAATGCTTATGACAATTCCGGATTTGAAGACGACCATCAAGTATAAACTCAGAAGCCAAAAGACTGTATAAAATGAAAGCATTACACTCATTGTAGTAAAGTGAAATACTTGCAAGGGGGGAAAATGTTAGTATGGAGTTAAAATGTTTCTGAAAACCATGGGAAGTTCAAATAAAGATTTGAGGGAGGCAGGAAAGGAATGTTGTGTTTTGTTTTAGGAAGCCATGTGAAAGATTGTAGTCAAACATATTGATGAGATTATTGTTTAGCAGTAGAATAGTTGTGGTAATGGGGAATGATGTTTAGTTTCTAGGGTACCTGTAGATAAGGTCATACGTGCTCGTACAAGTCTAAACTATCCTCTAATGAAACAATATAAAGGTGGTTGTTATAGTAATTGTTGCTTAAACGTATGTCTAATTTTAGTTACAGCTGAGATAGTATAAATATGTGCATTCTGGACAAACAGGCAGAGCTAGATTTGGGTTGCTATGCCCCTACCTTCCCTGTGCCTTAATAAAGCACATGCATATAATCCATCTGTGATTATGTGTGTTCCTGGATGCTAACAATAGAAGGTAAATTATTAATTCTATGTTGATTACTACATATGAAATACCATAGAGAAACTTCTGGCAAGAAAATGAAAAGCATTATTAAGGAAAAGAATACCTGAGTTTAAAATAGAAGCTAAGGTCAACTTCCAAGGGAGAAAAATCTAAATTAAAAATTTGTACTTGGAAAACATGACAATATAACAGAAGTGTGTCAAGTACCCTATTCTAACCTCCACTTTCCATAATCTTCTAATAACTGATCAAACAAAAAAGAAATACTTAGAAAATGAACAAAGAAATATCACAATAATTTCAGAAAAGAGATTTTAAAAGATTCTGTTACTTTAGCTGAAATTAGATAAGAAAATGCAAATAATATTTTTTGTTGTGTTTAGGATTGGGTAATATTGGGTTATCTGTGTTATCTTGATTCTATATCAGAGCCATGTTTACTGATATTAACAGAATCATACAATGAAGTAAACAAGACTATTAAAAGGAAACAATCGTTTCTGCAAACAAGATATCTCACAATGAAGATGAGTTGGCCACCCATATTTCATATCAAAATAAAGAGTTAGAGTTGTTACTTTTTAGTACTGTAATTGATAAAGACAACAAAAAGCCTATGTTTCCATGTTTCTTCTATTTTATGGATATATGCTTTATAAAAATGTTAAATATAAGTTCTTCAAACCACTGCATCACATAATACAAAGTGAGAAATAAGTTCAAAATTGTTCTTCAAACACAACCTATTTAACAAGTCATAAAGTGAATAGGGCTTTTTAGGGCATTCAAAGTTGGTCTTGCTGTGAACATTTCTTGAAATTTTACCTTTTTATTCAATATCAAGAATAACTGGGCACTACTCTAAATACCAATCTGAAAAAAACCACTTTATTTAAGAAAACACATTTTTTTACTAAAAAAGCCCCAACCAAACATAAAGCACAATAAATAAATTTGTTTGTGTGTTGAAGGTTACCATTTTTAATTTTTTTTTAAAGTAACTCATGTTTTTGATTTTACTTCTTCATAGCTTACTATCAGTTAAAACATTTCTTACAGCTGCACCTTATAAAACAGTGTTAAGAGCCTCTTCCATACAAATGTGGAACACATTACCATAATAATGAGACCTGGTGTTACAGCACGTTGATTGATAACTTAGTGCAGTTCTATATAACAAAATGTTTAGACAAAAAACTATATCAAATAATAGACTGGGAAAAAATCCAAACAAACAAGACTTAATTTCCCTAGACTACCATCCAGAAAACCTTAGATGCAGAAAGATTAAATCTACTTCATCCACAACATAGGGTAAGATAAAAGGTTTAAAAGCTAGACATAAAATTGTCGAATCATGTCGAATGTTATTCCAACTTTCAATAAACCCAGAGCTGAAAGTTTAGTAGCATATCGCTAATTACAGGTGAAAATACTATGAAAGAAAAAAAAATGGGCCTAAAGTTTTTGTAGTTGAGGGATTTTTGTAATTTTTAAATTTTAGTAACTTAGTTGAAATCCTGAAAAAAAAGTGATGTTAAAAAAAATTATCCACAGATAGAACTGCAAATGGGAAATGATTGTTAAGAAAGAGAATTATGTGGCAATGATTAATTAGGGTGGTCTCAGACAGTTAGGATAGAAATGGATAAAACAATTTGACAAAGGAGTGTGCAATGGAATTAAATAGGAGATAAATTGTAGAAAATAGTTTGATAGTGAAAGTAATATTATGAAAAGAGGAAGTTAGAAATACATTCAGTACTTATTTTTCATGCAAAACCATAGTCAAATTCATATTTTTTCATTTTAACTTCAGAAAAGCAAGATATCTCCATTTTAATATTTATTTTTTTTTTCTTTCCCTATAACCACAATTGTAGAATTTATAACACACATCCAGATAATGAGACTTGACCATAGTATTTATATGTGAAAACACAGTTCTTTTTTGTAATACTTACTATAGTCTTTCATTTGGGGAAAAAACTTTAACTGATTTACATAATGGATAGTATTATTTTTCATATTTCTTTGTAGTGTGTGTGTGTGTGTGTATGATGTTTGTGGGTATGGAGGATTTTAAAAATATTTTTTCAATTCTATATTTAAATATATTTTCACTTCCATTATTCATTTGAAATCACAGAGGAAATAAAAATAATTAATACAAACTGTTACAGCCATGATTCTTTTTAACATGGTCTGGTATAACAGCCTTACAATGTAACTAGGCAAAAGATACTTTTACAATTAGCAATATTCAAATGGCTATGAAATAAATTGCCTAGATTAGCATGTCATTGTGCTTTTTACATCCAGATTACATTTATACATGTGGATTATAAAGTAGTATGTAATGAAGGCAGTAAACTAAGAAATTACCTAGCTTCAAATTGGGAAAAAATTAAAAAATTACTTTTAACTTAATTCCAGATTTTGCCATAGTAGAAAACATGTGACAGTGGTTTCTATTTGAAAATTATGTTCTTTAGCATTTACCGTTTCCTTCAAACTATATGAATCTTTTTGGAACTATGGACAACTACTTTCCAAATGACAACAGAAATACTGCAATATATGAAAATTTGCAGTACAGAAATAGCCTAAAAATACAGTTGTTGTCACCACTCATGGTGTTGACATTTTGGTGTGTGTACAGCTCTCTTTAGGAGTACCTAGGTCTGCTATGCCCTTTACAGCATCTCCTCTCATTCCTCTCACGCCTCCCTTATGTACTATGTCTGCAAAACATTCTTCAATTTTATATGTATCATTTATTAGTTTGATCATCACAGTAGACCCTCTTCATTTCACTTTTTCCAATACCCAGTATTCTACCCAAATAGAGGAGCTCAATCCTTTCTGTAGAGATGTTGGTTACTCTTGAGAAGCTCTCATCAACAACTTTAATCACCTTGTAAAAAAGTCTTAGAGAAATGTTCACAGGCAGACTTGAGCAATAGAAGTCTTTATTGGTTTCTTTCAAACCACAGTTCAGAATGAACATTTGTCCAATACTTTTATAGTATTAGAAAATCTCAGTTAAACTAAGTCTACTAATATAATTTTAGCATGGCAGATATATGGAAGGTATCAACAAGAAAAGCAAATCTACTTTACCTTAAAAGAACTTCTAATATTGTATAAAACTAGATAAACACACATTCACACATTCATTCATATCTGTGCACAGCTTGTTTCATAAGGCAGAAACATTCAATGAGCAAAATTATCTCAGTCCTTTGTAAATATGTTACAGATGTATAAAAGCTAAATTTTTTATAAAATTTGAAAATTAGCTGTGTAAGATGTACGTTTTAAAATGCTAAATAGATGCATGTTAGACCATATAAGAAAAATGTATAATTTCATGGCTGAATTTGTAAATTCTAATAAAAAACACTTCTACATAACTATCTGTATTGCTGTATTTAGGTCCTAAAGATTTAGGTCCCAAAAACTTACACTGACTACAGAAGAACTGACATCTGATTTGGAGATAATTTTTGATGCTACTAGATGCTGCTACATTAGAAAGGATCTCTGGGTTTTTTTTTTTAGTTTTTTGGTATTGTTTTTTGGAGGGGGGTTCGTGGGTTTTGTTTGGTTTTCTTGTGTTATTTGTTTGGGTGTGTGTGTGTATGTGTGCGGTTTTATTGTGGTTTTGGATTTTTTTGTTTGTTTTTTTGGGTTTTGTTTTGTTTTGTTCGGGTTTTTTTTTGTTAGGCAAAGCCTCTCGTCCATATCCACATATTCTGGGATTTCCAGTATATTAGTGTTATTAATTTGCTCTTAAGTTCCAGGCATCAAAACAATTGAATGACGAAATATTCACTTCCAACTGTGCAATGTAATATAATCTATAGGAGTCACTTTTCAGCAATAAGGTATCACAATCACAATGTATACAAGTATTAGAGAGACAGAGAGAAAAGTTCTCCAGGTCAAGCCATATGCCTGATGCTATTTTTAATTAATGTATATGTAAATACACACACAAACACGTATTTGCACAAAACCTCAAAGGATTCTTTTGGTTTTCTGCAGACACACCAGTTAAAATAGAAGGATCATGCCTTTCTTCAAACATAATAGAAATAGTCCATTCATACAGGAACTAATTTTTCAGGATTTAATTTAGTAATAATATATGTTTGTTCCAGATATATCCTGATTCAATTATCAACTTTATAAGGTAATTTTATTGATACTGTAAACTGCAACAATACGAGGTGAATTTAACAGCTGGATTAAGAGTTACCTTTCCGCCATGTAAACAGGTCTGACAGACAGAAAACTCTGTAATAGGATGATACCTTCCCAAAGAACTATAACTTTCTGGGACAAGACTCTTATTATGATCATTCTTTTCCTTTCTATAACTGAAACATAGATGGAAAACTAATGGCCACAGACAGTGCTGGCATTTTGTGTTACAGTGTATAAATTGCCTCCACAACAAAAATCAGCTTTTCTTCCTAAGGTGTTTCAGATCCCATTAAGCAATTTAGCAACACAAAGAAAAGTAAATAAGTAAAATTTTTGTTTCTCAGAAATGACCATATTCATTTCTCAATAAAACTGGCAAGTGCACTCTCCATATATAGGTGGTTGCCAGCTTAAACTAATAACTAGTTTATGCAAAGAAGATAGATAATAAATCTCAGAGGCTGTAAAATAGGTTTTTTCTTGAATTACAGAAGTAAACAAGCTAGTCCAATATCTATCAGCCAATTCAAAGTAACCAAAAGTAGTCACCTAGTTCACAGAAAGATACCCTATGGAAAGTTGATAATGGGAAAGTCTCTTCCTAAGGTCAGTTACTAGAAAGTTGTCTCCACCTTCAAATATAGCCAAAATTTTAGTTGGTTGCCTAGTTTCACTTAGTTTGGCTTGGTTTGGTTTTGGGTTTGGTTTTTAAATCCTTACCACTTAACTTTAGATTTCCTTTCTAGCTAGCTACTTTTTCCAAACCTGCAAAAACATTGGCTCTTTGCAGTAATGTAAGCATAAATCCAAGAGACAAGTGGCACCTTGTCTGGGCAAGCACTTTCTTTTATCAGTTTTAATTATCTGCCTTTCTCTCTCTATCAGTGTTTACACTTTTAACATCATATAAAAATATTCCTAAGAGTATAGAACAATTGATATGTTCTTTCAGCTCTATTTATAAGCACAGTGTCAAAAATGTATTGCTTTAATGTATTTATTCATAAAACATACTTTTCAGGTTTAAAAAAAAAAATCCCTCTCTTTTTTCTACTCAGAATTTCTCTCAGAGCTAAATATCTGTTTACTAATAGATTTCTTTCTGTTACATTTCTTTCAATTATCTACTTCTCTTATCTACAAGTTTTGCTGTATTTACAGTTGTGTCCCTACCAATTTTCACTTCAATATTCTACATATCTTCTGTTCACAACTTTGCAGTATTTATTTTAGTTGCTTGTGCAGTAAAAATTTTCCTACTAAGAATTATCCAGCTCTATTACCTATCTCATAGTTTTCCACTTTTGTTGCTGGTTCCTTCTTTCTTTTTTAATTGCCTTTGTTCTCTCCTTCATCTGCTTTCATATATGTTCCTGTTGTTTTCTATATCCTTATCTCCTTATTGGTCTTTGTCTAGGACTTATATCTTTTTTATTTTCGCTTTCTTTGTGAAGGGAGAGTATAATCCAGTTGGTTTTGTTCACTAATCTCTAAATTATCAAAAAAAATTCCTTTCTTTCTTCCCTTTCCAGGTAAATAACAGAGAAATCTAAAGAACTGTGGAGCAGCTGAAATAAAAATCTGTGATAAGAGACTTTAAGTTATTTCCAAAGTGAAGAATCCTTAATTTGATCCTAATCAGCTCACAGTATCTACTCTGCTTGAAAATTTGGACAGGAAGTGAACAGTGATGAGAGAAGAAAAATGTGTATTCTTAGGGCATAATAAACAGCCTACGCTGAAAAAAATCAGAGCTGCAGCTGATGATGGAAACTTTTTGAGGTACAGTAAATGATTCATTGTCACCCTATCAACTACTCCTGTACATCAATATCCAAAAAGACATAAATAGGAGAGTGAAAAAGAAAACTTTGTAATTTTCAACTGTCAAGGTTAGTTGTGAATGAAGACTGCAAATATTCTACTCTGACACGTCTTAAAGCCCTAACAACCAAACAGTCAGAGAGAGCTTGTCTCTGTCAGATTTCATCTAGAATCTCACAGAGCTGAGATTTTTTCTTTATTTTATTAGCAGTCTCCTAAGTTGAGCAACTGTTATATTACTAGATGAAAGGTACAGAATTAACTTGGAGTTAGATATTCCGACTGCTGTTTGAAATGGCAATAATCTAAATGAACAGATAAAATACTCTGAAAGGGTCTTTATATGGTTTAAGAAGGATTTGTTCACGTGAGAAACAACTTACAGAGAAAGAAAAGGATACACATACATGAAGTAAAATGGATCTACATACAACAAAATTTGGATTCAGGAAGGAGAATCAACACCTCCTCGTGATATTTTGCCCAGACAAGACATTGGCAATAGTTCTGGGCACCCTGCACTACATCTTGTAGTACTGTAGATCACCTAAAGGGAGAGGAAGTGGGAAAAGACAAAGCAAGTAAAACAAGACTTTAAGTCAGGAAATTCTATAAGTGGAAACCCTGACATAGCAGAAATGGAGGAAGAAGGAGGCAAAAGCAAGGCAAAATGTGGGGCTTTTTATAACTTCTGATTTTGATGAGAATTAGTATGAGAGAAAATGTAGAACACTTGCTCCTAAAAAAACATATAGTGAATACATAAAAATACATAATAGCATAATGGTTTCCCAAAAACATAAGGTAAGGAGTTTGGATGGGAGATACAAAGGATCCAAGATACATATAAATTTTCATAAAGAAATATGGATAAATTTCTAAGGACCAGGAGAAAGAAAGGGATTGAGTAAGAAGAAAAGGCTTACTGGAGCTACCAGGGTTGTACTAGTCGACAGAACAACATTAACAGAATAGCCTAATAGCTGCTTGTTTGACACAGACTGATATCTATTAAAAGGAGAAACACATAAACATCAGAACAAGAACTGCAAAAGCAAGTAGAATTATTTAATGAGGGCACTGGAAGTTTCTGCTAGTGCCAACACTTATTCTTTTGCTAGCCTTTATTCAGAAAAGTTTTGTGAGATAAATTTGACAATATAGCACAAGAAAGAAGTAAATTATAATTCCTTTATTTTAAAAACACTAAGTTTTAGAGGCAAATTTCAGAACTATATTTTTTGCTTTTTAAAATTGGGCATTGTTAGTATTTTACTTAGTGCTTTTTATTTTTTAAGTAAGAACATAAAATTAATAAAATATTCTTGGTTTTGTTTTGGATTTTGTTGTTGGTTTTGTTTTGATTTGGTTTTATTTATTCAATGTCCTGAATGGTTTTCAATTAAAATTAAGATGTGGAGAAAAGAATGGATAATTCTTTGATTTCAAAGCTCTATAATAATAATAAAAATGTAAATTATTCAGAGAAAATATACCTTAGATTTGTGATTGGTTTTGAGCACAGTGTTTTCTTATGATGTCAGTAATTCCTGGCTCACTTATTATGGAGAGACAGGTATCTGAGAAGGTTTTTATCTGAGAAGGCCAGGAGCAGGCACTGTCATAGTGCTCAGCTCACCCATGAGGATGTTCCCTCACCAGGTGGGGAAAGCACCCATTCTGCTCCTTGTGTCATCCTGTAGACCACTGAGACAGGTCTAACTCCTATGCACGGCCAGACAAGACAGTTTGACTTCTTATTTCTGGCATGTTTGATGGTTTTCTATGCCCTTTACTTAGTTACCATAACCTCACCCCAGAGCCAAGTAAACAGACAATTCACTTACCTGCAATTTTAACAGTATTTAATATGAAGGAATATCAAGGATTAATTGTAATTTTACAATTTTTACAGTAATTTTTTTCTCTGCTTTTACCAAAGATGGACCAAAGAAATTTATTTTAATTTTATAGTAAGTATCAGTCTGTTGCTTAAGTACCACATTCAAACCATTAGAAGTACTTGAGTGAGGAGCCAATACTAAATTATATTTAACTCTAGGAGCATGCTGAAATTGTAAAGATCTACTTATTAATCTACTGAAAACATTTTTTTCTGTGTAAAGAGAGTAAAAGTTAAAAATGTAGGCATAATCAGGGAGTCAGATGTTTCAGGAGAGCAATTCACCAACAGAGAAAAGGTAGCAGATGTCTCCAGTAATTTCAGTTAATTTCTCCTATTCAGCTCAGCAGCACTGATCAGTTAACCTGTACACTTAATTCTTGGTGGCCTCAGCAGGGAGTGTAGATGAAAGGATGATTTATCTTGCTTAAATACAAGAGATTAAAAACTATGAGTATTAACTCCCCTTTTAAACACTATGCTTAAAGCTTCCTTCCCTTAAAGATCCTAAGAGAAAATTAACCACAAGTCACAAGAGAAAAGATTTTAGTATAATTAAATCTTTGGACACGGTAATGTTATCAACATTTGAAAATATCTCTGCAGATACATGCTGATCTTGCAGCTCTCAATATAAGGAAAATATTTATTTATTTATTCATTCATTCATTCATTTATTCAGTGATCAAAAAAATTCATTTTGTGGCAGTTTCTCACAACTCCACTCATATATATATTTTTTTAAAAATAAACATATTCATAGTTTTTTAACTTATACAAACAAATGAATAGCTGTCACAAATTATTATATCATAATAACAGTGGACCTTTCCAAACTTCCATACTATGTCTGTCCTTATGAAGACACACATGATGGAATTTTATGATGATTTTTACCAGAATATTATGGCAAGCTAATAATTTTCTAAATAATTTTATTTTTAACTCTGTAAAATACATTGTTTCGGCTACTAAAAAAGTGCTTCCTGAGCATAAACATATGAAAGATTACTTTACTCAGCATAAATAGATAGAAATATACTGGATTAAATGCTTCAATTCAACCAAGCAAAATTGCAGAAGGGGTGCATTTTATTTCTCTCTCTAAAATAGATCTGATTGATTTCAATGCAATATTAATTTTGTCATGAATATTTAACCAGTAATTAAATTTACTGGTTAAATTAATTAACTGGTTAAGTACTAGTAAATTTGGAAATATATTTCCTTGGAACTGTGAAGAATTTGGGTATATAGACAAATTATTATTAAAATATTTAAAGCTATTTTGAATACTACACTGGAAGTTGGTGTAGCTAATTAGAAGAAAAAAAAAGTTTTAGACAACTGCTGAGTATGATGCCTCTTTTTAAATTAGTATTCAATTCTCATCACCTAAATCCTTAATTTAAAAAAAAAAAGAAAAAATAGCAACATACTTTTTAATATTTACTGACAATATATTATGTCTATGATCAGCAATTTCCTTTAAAAAGAAAGAAGGAAACGAGAAATTATCTCAGTTGCAAAGTAAAATAATTGCAAGGAAATGTCAGGGTTCATATTGCCATTCACTCTCCCACCTAGATATGCACCATATCACTGCCACAAACCATGTGGTTTAAGCTAATCATGGTTTCCACGTGACTTTTCAAGTCTGACAAGAAAAGTACACAATGAAGAATTCAGATGGTTAGGTCCATACCTTTTGTTTTACAGTCAAGTATCAAATAATTTCTTTCCCAGGTTCCTTTATGCCGAGTCAGGACTCTGAGAACACCAATAACCCTTCCTGGCTCTGGCAAGCCTCAGCTGGTGGGGCTGCCACCCACCACTGTCCACAGTCCCTGGGCCCCTGTTTCAGCCCACCTGCTGCAGCTCTGTGCCTGTCCCTGCCACCCACATGAGCCTCTCAACCCTGCTCTCAGGGAGGTCAGCTGGCCCTGCTTCCCTTGCTCCCAGCTGCTCTGCCTGCAGGGCCCCTGGACCTGCTCCAGACTGTGTAGGAGCCGTGCTGGACCCGAGTCCCAGCTCTGCTCCCCGTGCTCAGCCCAGCACAGCCTGACTGCCCTCTCCCCAGCTCCTGGTTAGTGCCTGTGTGGAGCAGCTCTCTTCCCGGCACTCCTAGGGTAAGGCTAGGACACTGAATTATTTACAAGTTCCACTAAAGACTATTTTCACAACATGCAAAAGGTCTCATCAGATGACTCCAACTGGCCTTGCAAAACAGTTGATTTATGTGATGTTTTATTGGTTCAAGCATACCTTCTGCTAACTTCTTTAAAGCATGGGATTTGTTATCACTAGTGCAAAAAAACCCACCTTTTTTCTCAAGCTGGGCACTCAGAAAATTGAAAACATATTATAAGCTTCAATGAAATAATTCTTCTTGTACCACACAAAAAAATGAGAAAGGAGCAAAAAATGGAACAGGAGGTTTAAACTGGAAATGCAACACTTTTATCCAGAACACGAGGCTACCGGTGTAAACAAAGGTGTAAACAATGTTTTTAAAAGCAATCATAGAAAATCAAACCCTGATTCTATTTTTTTTTTTTAATTTTATTTTGAGGGGAACTAATTGTGTAAATGCCAAAGAAAGGGTACACAAGAATCACAAATATGCATTAAGGGGGGGCAACAAGAAAGCTATAAAAATAGACTGTGACATGACCCAGAAATACTCCCAACTATGAAATTTTGCCAAAAGCTTGGTTCAAATACAGGAAGCAACACTGTCTTTCTGCAAACAAACTTTTTTTTAGGCGATTATAAATATGATTTATGAAAAAACCCCTTTTTTGCATAAAGTTCACAGTTTTAAGTTATTCTCTATTTGTAGTTTGAAGCAAAGATTACCAGGAGAAATGTACTAAATCAAGCATACACAGTAACACAAAGATGCAAGTGAAATATTGACTACGCTTCCATACTGGTCATATATCACATGCTTCTTTTCCATTTATTATTGTTTAGTTGCCACTTAAGTGCCAGGTAAATCAGTTAAAAGCTGTTGAGCATTCACTGAAGACATTTAATGACTGTAATTTCAATAAGATTTAATTTTGAGGAGACCGATTAGACGAAGTACAAAACTGGATGAGGAGGGAGTCAAAGGTGATGAGCTTCACAAATAGTTGATCTGCAGAATCATTTAATTCATCTATAAAGTTATTCCACAATATTAAATTTTTAAAAAGCAGATGTAGTGGCCTTGTCTATCCAAGACAATTTTTTTAGCTGTCCAGGAATGTATTTTTTCAAATACACATGTAGTTCCCTGAAAATATTTTTAGTGTCACTAAGTAAAACATCAAAATGCATTTTTATGCTAGAAGGATAGTTTCCACAAGCAACTGTAAAACCTCACTTATTTGTAAAAGAGAAAACTCAAGGAAACATCACCTCACTAACTACTACAGCAATCTGAGAAAATAAATGTCACCATGAAAGATTCAGCAAAGTTTGCATAATTTCACTATCATGCTTTCTTAATTTTAAAGCCAATTCTCCACTCACATAAATGTCTACTATTCTTCCACACCCACACTCTGGATAGATCTTTAAGTCTTGCAAAAGTAGTCTATTTCAAGCCCTGTATTGAGGCTTAATCATCTTTTTCTTTTTAAATGCTGACTGATTCTATTCTCTTCCACATAACTTCTTACAATGTTCTTCACCAGAATCTAATGGCATCCTAAATATACAATACCAAAATGTTTAAGCATGACAGGTTTCCTTGAATTTCTTCTAAGATACTGACCTTTAAAAAAAACATATTTTAAAGCTCCAGCACTGAAGAATTAGTTTAATTTTAAAAGAATCTTGCACAAACATATCTATAAATGCATATATAGCTATCTATATATGTTTCCAGATACATATACGTTTATATGAATGTACATAAGCACACAAATATATAAAAAGATTTTCTGCAGCTCGAACAAGACATAAAGAAAAATAATTCTGCCCTTACAAGACAATATTTTTATCTTCCTTTTAGCCTGCTAACTCTCTTCACCTGTTTTCCTTGATGCTTGTTTAAACTGTAACTCAGTAAGGACCACTGGTTCCTAATTGGAATCATAGTTTTATTTTTTGCATTTGTGCAGAACATTGTTCACATATTCCTTGAGAATGCAGTTTAGAGTAGATTCACCAACCAAAGTTTTGACTGATAGTGAGGGCCTTCTCAGGCTGTTACATTTGAGAAGAATCTAAGTTTTATCTTTTGAGGAGTGAATAGAAAGGAGAGAAACTTGTTGTGGAAGACAGCTCTCGAATCTTTTGTCTGTGGGTTCTCTCCTTTCTGCAGCTGATATCAGAATTGCATTCAAGCACTCATGAAACAGGAAATAGAAATGAAAACACAGAAGTGGAAAGAAAACCAATTTCATTAGAGATGCATTTCTCCGCATCTGCTGACTATTAAACATTTAAGAGAATTAATATCTTGCGCAAATTTGAGACAGAGAATTTTACTCCTCTAGTTTCCTTTTAGTATCAAATTACATATTCCTTTTGGTGATCTGATGCCAGATTATTATGCAATAGTTTTAAAAAAATCATTACTGGTGTATCAATTATTACCATAAAATATTATGAAAACTCATGCCTTTCTGTGAGCAGCATTATGCAAAGTAAAATGAAACTGGATGTTCCCTGATTAGGAACAGGTATTACATTCTTTATCAGAGGATAAAATCGTGGAATGGAATGGTTTGGTTTGGAAGATCACCTAGTTCCAACCCTACCGTCATGGGATGGGACATCTTTCAGGTTACACAAAGCTAAGGCTTTTCTGGGTAAATTGTTTCAGTTTCTTACTGCATTCTTTCTTCCTCATATCCAACCTAATCATAGATCCATAGAATTTTAAGAGGTTGGAATGGACCTTTAAGATCATTTAGTCCCAATCCCCTGGGACACCTCCCAGTAGACTAGACTGCTCAAGGCCAACTGTATTTGAGCACTGTCAGGGTTGGAGCTTCCACAGCCTGTTCCAGTGTCTAACCATCCTCACATTAAAAAATTTCTTCCTAATATCGAACCTGAATTTCCCCTCTTTCATTCCCCCTCAACCTATCACTACAGTTCCTGATGAAAAGTCCTTCTCCAACTTCCCTGTAGGCTCCCTTTGGATACTGGGAGGCTGCAAGTCTCCACAAAACCTTCTCTTCTGCAGGATGAACAGCCCCAGCTTTCTCAGCCTGTCTTCCTCAGGGAGATGCTCCAGTCCTCATCTATCATACTGGTTCATGCCCAATTTTTCATCTACCAATATCCCCAAGTCTTTCTCTGCAGGACTGTTCTAAATTCATTGATCCAATAGTCAGTATGGATACTGAGAACTGACCAGGATGTCACACTTGGCCTCATCTCACTGGGCCACTCTTCCAGCCTGTTGATGTCCCTCTGGATCCCTCCCCTCAAGCAAATCAACTGCACCACTCATCTCGGTGCCATCTGCAAGCTTGCTGAGGGTGCACTCAGTTTCACTGTCCACATCATTAACAGAGATATTGAAGAGTATTTGTCTCAATACAGACCCCCTGAAGGACACCACTTATTTCTGACTTTTAATTGGACTTTTGGCTGTGGATTGTAATGTTTTGGCTGTGGCCATATGGGCCACTGTGTTATTCATCAAACAGTCCACCCAATCAAACACAAATTTCTTACATTTGACAACAAAGATGGTGTATGGCCATGCCAAAAGCCTTACAGAAGTCTAGGTAGATGAAAAATTGACTTACAGAAATCAAGGCAGATGACAGTGAAGATAACTAGTAAAGGTATGACTAACATATATATTGTTATTGTAGATTTATTGTGTATTCCATAAGCTGCAGCCTTCCAGAACTGAACATCTGGGCTGAGACTCTGAAGTAGGCTCTGTTAGAAAATGTTCTGTGGCATATCACGCTCTTGATATCTCAAACATATCTTTTTCACTTTTGTAAACCCTTTTTATTAGAAGATGTTCATATATAACACACACACACACAAGAAAATTACTTTGTCTATCTTAATTAAATTTTCCTGATCTCTATAACAAGCCCCCTGTTGCAAAAATTGCAAAAGTTCATGCAAACTGAGACCTCTGCAATCTCATATTCACTTTATATTAATTTATCCATGCATGTATGACAACTATGATTAATTAGAGGAAGAACACCTTTAAGACTAAATAAGAAAGAATCCATAATTTTAAAACATTAGCTTTAACTATTTTATCATATATTTTTACTTTATTACTACAAATGAGATTTTAATAATATTTATTTTTTACCTTGTCCTAAAGTTTGCAGGGTGAGGATGCCCATCATATAATGACAAATAATCATATTCTTCTTCTAGAGCAAAAGACTGAAAGACGATCTGTATTCTGTTTCTTTCTTCTGCTATTATAACCCAGGTACAGTTTGCACCATTTGGATATCCATATGGGAAGCCAGGGCTTTCTATAGTGCCATTAAGTCCTTTTAAAGTTCCACCACAGGTATAAATAAATCCTAAAAAAAAAAACACCAAGGAAACAAAAGTTAGTAATCCATTTTTATATCAAGCTTCAACAGAAGACATCCCTAAAATTCATGAGTTCTGAAAATATATGAAAATATTTCTTAACAACTACTGCATTTAGAAAGGTAAAATCCATGTTTTTATACAAATGCTGGCCACTTAATGCAAGACAATCCCACCTACCTAACAAATGTGTTTTCCGTATTGTTTATCTAAAGACATATGGCAGCATTTTGAAAATAAGTATATATAACAACATCTATGACTAAAAATTTGTTTGCATATGAAGTAAAATATTCACAACAATTCCCTTTTTTTATGAAATGGAAGAGTAAATAAGTCTTTGGATGCAGGTCTGATACTGGTTAAACCTATTAACCCTGTGCTTTTCTTCCATGTATTTTGGCTCTGGAAAAGACTGAAAGTCTATTTATTATGAACAAGCTTTTCTCTATCAGTAATTCTTGGTTATGAAAGGGCTCAATCTGAAATAGCCATTTGTTGCATCGTTCTATTATCTCATGTAAATATAAAGATTAATCATTTACATGTTTTGACTGACCCTATGTGGATGTTGTTTAACTGCAGGGGTCACGTAGGGCCCCAGAGCTGCCCCCTAACACTCCACACTCACACCCCCACTGCCTTCCCCCATAGTGGGATGGAGGAGACAAAGAAGAGTAAGAGTGAGAAAACTTGTGGGTTGAGACAAAGACAGTTTAATAGGTACAGCAAAAGCTGTGCATGCAAGCAAAGCAGATGAAGGAATTCATTGGCTGCTTTGGCAGGTGGGTGTTCAGCCACCTCCAGGAAAGCAGGCCTACGTCAGGCCTAATGGTTACATGGGGAGACAAACACCATAACCCTGAATGTCGTCCCGTCCTCCTTCTTTCCATTACTGTGGTCCTTTCCTCGTTCTTTCCATCAACTTTTATCACTGAGCATGCTGCCATATGTTCTAGAATGTCCCTTTTATTAGTTGGGGTCATCTGTGTCCCAGCTGTGTCCCCTCCTAACTTCTTGCCCATTCCCAGAAGAATGAGAAGCAGAGGAAGCCTGGATGGTGTGTTGGCACTGATAAAATGTTCAGCACTGTTTTGGTCACAAATCTAAAACATAAGACCATATAGGATCTACCATGAAGAAAGTAAAGTCTATCCCAGCCAAATTTGGTATGGCGGATCAAAGCTGAAAAGCTGCTCTGCTTTTAAAATTAACATTCTTAAATGTCAGAAATTACCCCTACATTCAAATCCTAATTTTTGTTGGACTATAACAAATTTACTTTTTATATAGAAAATCCATTTCCTGAGAAAAATAAGAGAAAAAGAATAATTATAAAAAGGTATCTCCCAAGTCACTGTGCACTGGCAGGGCAGGTCCTTTTCTATACTTTTGTTTCAAGTTCTAATGCTCAGTTATGGCAGTTCTAAACTCTTTTGGGACTTTAGGTTATTTTTTACTTTCCACCAGCTTTTCAGTCTAAATGTAGGTCTACATCCCCTCCCAAAGGTTTCTGCTCTCTTATCCTTTAAATATTAGATCAGCTTTCCTGCTTTGCCTTTTGCACCCCTGAAGCTTCTCCTCCCCAACAATGCTCAGAGCAAGCCCCCTCTTCTAGTGGAGGGATTTCATCTGAGAGAAAGCACAAAGTGCTGAGTTGCTCTTTCACAGAAACATGATACACATTTCATAACAAACTACAAACAAACAAACCAGATGCCAACTCTTAAATTATACACACATGTATATATTTGAGCTCATTAAATCATCTTCTTCATGGCACATTTACAAGCTTGTCTTCACGTTGAGCATTTAAATGTAGAGACCCCTTTCCCTCAAGTACTACACAGAAATCTCTTGAGATTTTACACTTGGTATTGCTATGCTGTAAAGTATCTTTTCTTGACAACAGAAGAGCAACATGTACAATTATTTTATCTTGGCTTTTTCATGTATATTTACGATGGTGAGAGAGGATGTCTCTTATGAAGTATGACTGATTTTTAAATACAATAATCAGTGTATCATAGATATATAGGACAAAAATGGAAGGGAACATACTCTTAGAAAGTAATTAGGTTTTTGTTTACCTCATCTGACAAGTATAGCAAATTTTACCTTCTACTGCAAATTGCCTTAGAGAATTCTTCTCATATCAGTGCCTGCACAACCTTCATTGTTAGGAGTCTGTTTTATTTATCTCTTTCAGCATCTCCCTCATATACTTGAACTATTTTTAAACCCTCTTTATGTGTTATTATTTATTATTTAAGCTCAGCTGTTTTATTTAGCACTTTAAAAATCTTTTGGAATACAGTTTTTACACAAGACACTTTGGAAAATCAAACTAGTTACTCATAAGGCCTACATCCCAGAACTTTAACACTTCCTATCAAATACAATCGCTGTAATAAGTCTTAGTTGTGTGCACATATTTATCAATCTATTTTTTCCTAGAAATCTCTTACTGAGGCTTATTCCAATAGAATTAGAGAAAAAACTTAGGGAGAGTCTTGAAAACTAAATAGTGTATAGTGTTTTCATCCATCTTTCCAGACCAAGTGTGGAAGGCACAGTATAAACTTTGACTCAAGATCATAATACAGCTCCATAATTCAGAACCTTTGTTGCTGTACTTATTTCATGAAAGCTTTCAATTATATGGACTATCCTGTTTACTCGATACAAAATACAAAGAAAATCTATAATAAGGTTTACTATTACCAAAATAAAATTATATTTTTAAAAAACCCATAACATACCCCCCCAAAAAACCTCACAAAAATCAAGCAAAAAAACCTCAATGAAACAAATAAACAAACAAAAACAACTACAAAAACAGACACAAACAAAAAAAAAGCCCAAAAACAACAAAAAACCCCACCATCAACCAAAAAACCCCAGAGCCACAACTACGAGGGAACAGAGCCTTGTGAGATAACATGCTACTTATTAAGGACTGTAATGCTTCATACTCAATGCAAAAATTAGTCCTATTCATACATAGATGTGAAATGTAAACATCCATGACATATAAAAAGTCCAATTACTCCTTTAATTCCATATTCAAACTGTAACAAAAGAGAATAATTCATATGCTGCAAGATGATATAACTTGGATGTTTTTCAGAGATGACTAGCAGAATGTAGCACAACTATGCACGTGTCAGAAGATACGTTTTTGACTCCAAGAATGGAAAAAAAAAAAAACCAAATGAACCAACAGTTAAGTTTCATTTTGATAGGTCTACTCTTTTAGTCTGCAAAATAAAATAGCTTGCCAACAGAATCCATGTGCACAACATGCACTTTAATCTCTGCTTTCATATGTTAATACATTCTGTGATGCTCTTCACCTTGGCAGTCCAACTTGGGTATGATCAAAATAGACAGTGTGCATTAACTGACTGGTCTGATCAAATATGAAAAACATGACATTTATTTTCAAGAGGTAAAATTCATGCTGAAATAACTAGTAGCATATACTGTGATCTTTTTCATTTAGATTTCAGAACCAGCATTCCAAGCAGAATTTACTTGCAAACTGCTTTTCATTAAAGGGAAGGTTTTATTCAAAGCACACAATAAAGAATTTTGAAAAGCTTGAAGTTAGACTACAAAAGAAAAATTCTTGTTGAAATAAGTATGAAGATGAACAACATCACTTATGAGATTCTCTTAATAGCTAGTATGATTCAAAGTTTCTGTTGCATTGTTTCCTACCAGATTTTAAAATTCAGATGTTTAATTCTCATCAATTTTACATGGATAAATACTTCTTGAAATCAGAAAACACAGCTCCTCTTCCTGATTTCAGTCATCCTTTGATTCATTGTGGGATTATTGTAAGCATCAGTAAGAGCAGTTCTTAATCCATTTATTTAACTTCCACTGCCTTCTAACAAAGCAAGTAGTTCTTACATTGTGTCCATACCCCTTGCCCTTGAATGTCCCATAATTATACTCACTCAATATGCAACAAGATTTGGCTTTTTCTCTTCCTCCTGACCATTCAAGTACACTGTTTAATAACATATTTCCATGCCTTTCACCTTCCAAGTACTCCAAACCTTTCATTTAATCTTAATATCCTTTGTTTTTGCATTGATTAACACACTTGTACATTTTTAAGTTGCTTGTGTACTTCCTTTTAATTAAGTTTTTAATACTTTCTTTCTTTTATTTTAAGAGAAAACCAAGGAAATGGAGGATGATTTGTTCATATGCTGCATTTTTCATCTATATCTTTTCTGATAACATGATCTCTTTCAGTTCTTTCACTTGCACCTATCTTAAAACATAATCAATCCTATCCTAGAGTATTCCTTAGCCATGTCATCCATGCTCCTGTCTCTTTATTTTTTTCAATATACCTATTTGCAAAATTATTCTAGTCATCCTAAATGGTAGTCACCTTCCTTTCCGAATGCATCTGCTTTATTCACTTGTCTCTCCTCATGCTCATTGCATGTTTCTGCAACACCTTTTTTTTTTGTGGTCTTTGATCACCTGACTGCATTTGGCAGCGAAGAGTAGTTATTTTCATGCTGACCATAAATCGGTACAGACTGTTCTGTTGATTCTTTTCTGTTTTGCTGGATGCTCTTTCTGTTCACTTGTATTATTATCACCTTAGATTTTATGGTTCCTCTATGTTCATCCTTTTTGTTAGCACTTCAAAGAACCCACTGGAGTTCAACAGAGATAGATTTCATAGTGATGTGAACCCATCCCTATGTTGTGAATCCTTTTCTTTTGCTATCAATCTTACCCAGTTTTGAAAAATATATACTCAGTATTTACTTCTAATATTCTAGTATTTATTTCTGTCTCAGCTTTAACTGTCCTGACATGTCTCACCCCCACATCTTTAAGTCCATTTATAAAACTGAGAATAGGGTGCTCTTATCAGATGTGATGACTGCATTTTACTTTGAAGTGTGTTTGAAATTTACCTTTTCATCACTTCTCATGTCTTAATTATCTTTAATTTACATCTTTCCATTCCTACTATGCCTCTTTTCTGCATAAAATGAGCCTCCATTCACTAACTTTAACTTCCAATAAGAAACAGCTTTATTGATTTTTTCACATGAGTACAAATATGAAAGGTAATCATCTCCCTTAATGTACTGGACTTAGTGACTTCTTACTCTCCACCTTTTTGTCTTCCTACCCCATGTATCCAGCAAGCTTCTTACGTATTCTACCGTGTTTTCATATGAAAAGACTGTTGCCTGTCCCGGTTTGAGACACCCTAGGACACACTAAGGACACTCACTGCTGTCCCTTCCTACCAGAACATTCCATTTCTTCACGAGTCTCCTGGTTCCCCTGTGCTGGCATGGGAGGTGCAGGTGCAAGCAGCACCCGTGCTCCACAGCACACCAGGACAGAACACTGCACCTGGGTAGCAGCTCCCAGGGAAGCAGGAATCCATGCCAGCACAAGGCCTTAGATCTGCTGCAATTTCAGAAAAGGCTGTCTTGTATTCCTACAGATCTCTATATATGTTTAACTGAATAATCTGTACTTCAATTAATTCTCACTTCTATCTCAGCTCCAATAGCAGCTTTTATAATGAGCTTTCTACTAGCTGAGAAAAGTATACATTTAATATTTTGCCTGACCACATCTAATTGTCACCATCTTATGTTTTAATTTCCCAAAATAATAAAAGCTTGGAATCATAAAATAATCTGGGTTGGAAGGGAACTTAAGGATCATATATTTCCAAACCCTTGTGGTGGGCAGGGACACCTTTCTTTAGACCAGATTGCCCAACCTGGCCTTGAACACTACAATGATGGAAAATCTACAAATTGGGGGACCTTGTTTCTGTATCTCACCACCTCACAGTGAAGAATTTCTTCCTAATATCTAATCCTCTGTCAGTTTAAAACCATTTCCCTTTGTCCTATTCTTACACATCCCTCTAAAAAAATCCTGCTCCATCTTTCTTGTAGACTTCCTTTAGGTACTGGAAGGCTTCTATAAGGTGTCCCAGGAACTTAAACCACTTCAACTCTCAAGGTTACAACTTCTTCTGTCTTGGTAATATCTATCTTTTTGGATTGTTTTTTACTTTCTATTTTTGTAAATAATTCTTGGGGTTTTTGACATATATGCTAATTTCCTTGATTTAAGGCTCTTTTCTTTAACCTAAAGAAATATCAGACCTGCTTAATAAAGCCTTATTACAAAGACTAACAAAAAACCCACAAAAATATCGTGTTTATGGAGTGCACAAAGAACACTGAAGAACCTCTCTGAAAATCAACTCTTAGGAATTCCAAGTAATTGAGGATTTCTTAACTAAATTGCCATTTTATTTCAATTTGTTCTTAAAAGCATTTGTTTTCTAGAACAAGATATTCTGATGCCTATTCTCTGCACAGATTACTGGAAATTGGGACACCATGAAGTTTTCAAAAGAAGTTTAACTTTTATCTGTGATTTGTATGATTTTAAGGCTATGAGAAAAGATGGTTATACTTTTTGGTAAATAACTGAATAAGACAGATTTTCTTGCCCTTGAATAAGCTATAACAAGGTACCAAAATGACTTTTCCAATCTTTTGGTAGGGTTGACTGGAAACCTATAACTTAATCAGTGGAACTGGTACAGAATACCAGTCAAAAAGAAACGATCACTGTATATTATCACCACATTTGAAACACTTTCTGGAGGTACTACTTTTCTTCCAGAGAGTAATTTCTTATCTCTGTTACAGACACATTTTCTGAAAGAGGTTTAGAAATATTTTTTAAGCTTGTCTTCCACTTGTCTTAGTTTTGAAAACTACTAAAAGGACAAAATTTTCTGTTCTCTCCTGTCAATCTTGAGCATGTTAGTTCTTTGAAGAAACATAAGGTCTAAAAAACAGTAGAACTACTCATGTTCACATGGAATACCTTCTGAGCTGCAGGAGGCTTACATTGGAAAGGTAGCAAAATAAGAAACTGGATCTCATGTAACAAAAGTACCCACATAATTTTTATTGCATGTATTGAAATAAATGTTTATTTCTATTGTTTGTATTTCTTGTAATACAACAGAGAACTGTTTGTCATTTCCTATAACTGAAAACAAAGAGGGTTTAACTTCAATAGTGTTGTCAGTCTTTGAGGAATTTTTTAAAAAAGATGAAACATAAATCTAGAAACCTCTAAGTTCTTCAATAGAAGATTATCACCTTCACAGGAAAAGAGAGGGAGTTTTGACTCACCTTTAGGGATTTAATTACTTTGGTTTATACATAATTCTCTCACATGGGGTAGTCTTCTGCTTCTATTTTAAAAGCATTGCTAGCACCACCACAGATGAAAGTCTGGTTTCAACAAAGTCAGCTGAAATACACCCAGGATTGTATCCCCACTATGTAATTAACTTTCCTTCTAAGGCTATTTCAATACTTCTCTCCTATTCTTCACATAAAACCTCAATGCCTTGTAGACAAGGGATCATCTGCTCCAAAACAACTGCCTCCTTGCTCATGCAGCCAGATAAGGGTAATGTCTCAGATGTGACAAGCATCTGGGCAATAGAACTAGACATAAAAACAAAAGAGGACATTTGGAATCTCATCACAGAACAAATTAAAAATATTCTCTGGGACTGAAATCCTGCCATATTTAATACCCCTCATATGTGTGGGCCCTACAGAATTGCAGAGCAATCATACTTTTTATGCTTGAGGAGAGTGTAGATAGATATTAAAGAGTTTTGAGGGTTTTTTTCAAGATAATTTTGATTTTTAATAATGGAATTTCTCATCTCAGTGACATTGGCCATCCTGCTAATCACTCCTATGTTTAAGAATAAAAGTTTTTGAGCTATGACTTCCTCATTTTAGGAGAATTAATTGTGAAAAGTGTCTTCATTAGTATTCTGAGCTTACACTCCCTCTTCATCTACCTGCTCTTCCTGCAATTCTCCAACTTGAGAGTGGAAAAAGTGGAAAGTAACCATCACACAATCAGAAATTGTATCAGGAATCATCCCAGCAGTCCTAAAGACAACATCATATCAAAGGCATGTCTAAAAATCAATTCATGCAAATTTTGTGTTTGATAACATAGGAAATTTACTCTGCCAAAGAGACAGAAACAGAGATTCCATTTCAAAGATAAGTTGTTGAAAGAATTATATTTATTTCCTTTTCACTGTTCCTTTCTCTGTAATGCTAACCACATGTCCAAAGATTTTTAATGCTCTTTATTTGCTGTTTTTTTAAATTCAAATGTATGATCTGAGAAACTGTTAATTTCATAATTAAATTGTGATATTTGTAAAGGTAGCTTAGAACCATCTCCCAGTAAGTCAAAATGATGGAGAAGACCACTCACAAAATACTAGACACTGGCAGTAGTATTTTGAAGTATTATGTTCTTCTAGAAAGAAAATTTTACCTTTTAGAGATATCCTAACAGATTTGTAAATATAATATCTTAGAGTAAAATTTTAATTTTATTAAAACATGCTGATAAGTAGCCAGTTCTTTTCATGATTACTTCATGAAGAAAATTTTAAGATACAATCACTAGAGTATCAGGTCAAACTACAGCTTCTAGACCAGTTTGTGTTTTGCTTTAAAGTAAAGGTCTTTAGGCCTCTAAGATATAAATTTTATATATAAAGAAGAAATTTTATTTGTAAAAATACAAAGTGTAAATTGAATTTTCCATATCAGAATAATTAACCAAGAATACTGTAAAATTGGTAAATAAGAAAATTCTTAATTAAGGGAAACGGTCACTTAATAAGGTATTTGAAGAGTCTTTGCTTTTGGCAATAGTAGAATATAAGGAAATACCCTCTGCAAAATAATGATTAAAACAAAGGTAACTTCTGAAGAAATTAAGATAGATTTACTACTATACTTTTAAACTAAAGTTCAAATGTCCCATAGCATTAATTAGTTTTCCAATTAACTGTAATGTGACAAGAAAACAGACAATCTAATGCTGAACTGAATTCCCTAAATTTAAAGCCCATTGGCATACACAGTAAACAAACCTCTGTTGTTATGTACCTGGTTCATTAAAATTGCATATCTGGGATATGGAGCACTATAAAGAGATTCACACAGAGACATAATTTAGTGAAGAGAAGAAATGAAAGGAGGAGAGAGGAGAAAGGGAAGGCAAGGCAAGGCAAGGCAAGGCAAGGCAAGGCAAGGCAAGGCAAGGCAAGGATATTTCCTTTGGTGTTGGAAATGTTGCAGCAGTTTCAGGTAAGTGACAGAAAAGATTGTTGTAAATATAAGTAATCTGCTGAAATTTATATATAGCTTTAGAGAAAAAAAGAAACAGTTCCCATAAACCTAAAACATCATAGATTTAGTCAAACTCAAAATGGGAGTGGGGAGAAGGGGTTAAAACTCAGAATAAGGATAAAATTTTTAGTAAGCATTCAGCAAATAAGCACTATGAAATAAATACAATGCTGTTTTGAAGTTACTTCATCCAGACTAAAAATGGTTTTGAAGACTCAATGCTTGGAAAATCAGGACAAAATTAAGGCTCTAATATATAGTTTCTTATATATAGTTCCTTCCAACAGAAACTGAACAGTATTTACTGAACACTACCACAGATAGTCTTCCTATATTCTGTTTCCTTCTTCCTAAAAGATAGACTTTTATGGCAGCTCAGATTACTTCAGACATAAACAGCCTAGAAGTTCTCCTCATTCATTCACAGGGATGATCTTCAAAAATAGAAATTTAAAAAAAATAAAATAAAAACATTCCTACTTTAGATGATATGGAAATTCAGACCTTTGAGACTGCTATAAACTTGAGAAGAAATAATTACCTAACTAGTGTTTCATGCTTCTGAAAAATTACCTCCTCCAGTGAAACATCAGCTTTCACAGTGAGACATATATAAAACTTAGTGTCAATAGCTACTCTGCAAAGCCATTACTGTGGGATTTGGACCACTGTACCAAATGTACTCTACAATAACCTAAACTATCTGAGGGTAGCAAAAATTAAAGTTTTATTGAGAATTAAAGGAAGCAGCAGCAGGAGAATCCAGCTATACTCTTTGATATACTCCAGACTCCAGGGGGTTTTCTGCCTTTCATTTTCTAGATCACATAATAGTGAAAAAAAAACCAAAAACCACTTCAAAGAGATACAGACTATATAAGGGTCAACTGAATGCAGGGAGATCAGGCAAACTTCTCCTGAAGACTTTTACATTATAGGACAGTTTCTGTCACTTCTTAAAAATGAAGGGAGCACAATTTAAACATCTTGGAAAAATTTAAACACCTTTTATAACCAGAAATTAAATCTGTCTTTTACACTTAAAATTTCTAAAAAAAATAATTTTTGAGTGAATCTGCTCTGATTTTTTCCAATGGTTTCAGGTGTCTGAATCCAAAAATAATTTTTCAAATATTGTTGGTTCTGCTCAGTTTTTAACTTTGAATTTATTTACCTTGTACTTTTCTGAATTTGCAGGACACCAAAGGATACATCTTTACCATGTACTTTTATGTGTCATAAATAAATATTTATTTTTAAAAAAAAATCATGATCCAGAATTTAAATTTCAGTAGTTTGTTGAGGCAGTTTAGACTAAGGAAACATCAAAAGATAAAGACCACTGTTAGTTACTGCAATATCTGAGCTTGTAAGATTTTTAATGGTATCTAATTTATTGATATCATGAAAACAACAACTTTAGTACTATCAATATTGTTTATATAATTTATATTATGTAATATCTATATATATAGATATATATATATAAATATACCCATTATTTCCATTTAAAAAGCAAATATCATCACCGGAGGGTTTGACTTTAAAATATGTAGTATTTACAAATAAAATAATTTTCTAAAAAGAAAATCAGAAATTTATTTCTCCATACCATGGAAACTACTTCAAAGTTATGAAATATTTCTAGAAAAGGTATTAAAACTGTTCTACAATAAAAGGCACACAAATTTGTCCAACTCTCTGGCACTGATATCTTCTTGATTTCTTTTTACACTATTTAGTAGAGATAAGAATGTAAAATGTTATAGAGCTGAGCAATGCAATCAAGTGCTGTTTCAGATTTTATTTTGATTCCATTAGGAATCAATCAGGACTATTGAAGCTGTTGAGCTTACTCTCTATATTTATTCTGGTCCTTCCCTGCTTCATTGTAGTGTCAGATAATGAACTTCTTACCCTGAGTTGCCAAGGAGGAAAGCAGCATATTATGGCAAAATGTTAGGAGCTGATGTGAACAGCCAGGTTTTAAACATCAGCTGATGAGAGGTACCCCTGGCCAGCTGCCCTTACTGTGACTGTGAGGTGCAGAGAGACAACATGAACCAGTTCATCCATCCCAGCTGATGTTTCCAGCCTACCATGTGAGATAAACATCCCCATGTAGAGTCATCACCATAAAGAAAAGTATAATTATCTCTCTACCTGTTTTGATAAAACATGAAGCTACACTGTGACCATTTGCAGAAATGGGAAAGGGGGATAAATATTTAATGGCATAATTGGTGTCCTCTTTTCCCTGCTCCACTGAAAATACTGAACAGAGAAGTAAACATAAACCCAGCCACGCCAGCATCAAAGAAAAACCCATTTGATCTCCAGAAATGATCAGCTACCCTTTTCCATATTCATGCTAACAACATCTTCTGGTCAAAATTGCTGGATTGCCTAAACTGGCTATGCAGAACACAGTTAGACAAAAAAGTTGTGTGAAAAGTCACAAGAAAGGAGTTTATACAAAATGTTTAAGAATAAAAAAAAAAGAAAAACCAAAATAATAAAGTCAAACAGTGCAGCACTGAAGTAACAGAAACAGGAAGAAAAAATATTTAGATAAGTATTTATGACTTGGATAGCATACTTGGAATGTAAAATTGTTTAGAGGAAAGTTATGCCATTTTATTCTAAAAAATTATTGTTGTAAATACTGAGATATTAGCAAAATGTCTTCATATTCATTTGTATGGGACAAAGGAATCTGGCACATTTCTTACATCTGCCATATCTGCTGATTGAAATTTACACATACTTTACTAATGTGCTAGGTATTCACTAATACCTCCTACATACTATTACATCATAACTACTCCCATGCCAACAATTTATGCATGGGAAAAATGCAAATGTCTAGACTGAGTCTTTCTTCTTGAGTTTCAGCTTATATCAGCAGGGAAAAAAAACAAAAAAACCCCAACAACAACAACAAAAAAACAAACAAACAAACAAAAAAGAGAAAGTGCTAATTATTTCTTGACACTTAATGACAATTACATAATAGCCCAAGTCTCAGACATTCAGTTCCCCCCTCTCAATCATTAATACTCAGCAGGGTCAAGTGTTTTATCTGATCAAGTAAGCAAATCACGTCACTTTCTATTAAACTGGGTGACTTTATATCAGTAATTGATTTGTTCCCGGGTTTTAGCTTATTTCACCTTTTGGCAACTGTTACTCGAAGTGTCTCATCCATTCTGCAGTACTGATGTCTGCTTTCAGTAGCTAATATTTCTGAAATTAATCAGTACCCTACATTTTTTTAAAAATTGCTGGTAATATTGCCAGTGGCTTATCATGAAAAATCATCCCCTCTGACATGACAAACTGGCTCTAACAGGAAAGCTGTTACTTTCAAACAAATGGTACTGCATTGAAATATCCCCAGTAGTAAAGAATCTCAATAGGGTATTAAAGCTTGTTCAATTGAAAACAACAAGGAGAGAAACCTTTGTGTCTTTCTCAGGTCATATTCTTTTTATTAAATATCAGATAATAGCAATGTCTTACCTAACAAAAATTTCAGGAGGGGTGCACATTTTTTTAACTTTGATTTATATTTTGGCATAAAAAATAGGCGTTGGATCCTCTTAGAATATATATTACGGACCTCACCTCTTTTTCATGCTGTTTTCTTTCCCTAAACCAGAGATATATTACTTACTGATTCTGTACTTTTTTGCAGCAAAGGCAAATGTCTGCTTAAAAGAGAGCAAATATGAATACAGAGACAGCCTTTTTCATGGGAAACATTTTTAAAATATTTGATTTCTGTATATATGCATGTTTTTGAATGTAGATAGATAGATAGATAGATAGATAGATAGATAGATAGATAGATAGATAGATAGATAGATAGATAGATAGGAAACACATATATCTATAATATTTCTCTAGGGAATCAAATATTCTTTTTAATAGCCCATAAAGATCCTTGTGATGAGGACATGCTCAGTCTCACCCTGTGTATGGTGTAGGAGTGGAACTTGGATTGAGTTTTGGTAAAAAAATACCAGAGAAGTGGGCATGATAAAGGACTGCACCAGAGTGAAAAATATTTGATTGTATCAAAGTACGTGTCTCAGAGGAGATGTGGCCACCTTGTGTGGCACTCTCTTCAGTGATGGTTTGTGCAGTTGGAAGCAGAATTTGGGTATAACAATTTATCTCTTTTTTTTTTCCTTCCATATAATAAAAGTTTTTAAAATCAAATTCTCTCTGAATCTATATCCAAATACATTTTTAAATTGTTTTTTAGTTCCAACATGAACTTCTGATCTAACTAAGAGTGACATCCCATGAAATAGCTAGCTGTTCACAGTAATTACTGGGGTATACTAAACTCAATTTCAAGTCCTCAATCTCTGTGTTCTCCCAATTTATGGGTCCCACAGAGTATTTGACACAGGTTAATTGCAAGTCAGCTTCATGCTCGTATCTTCTAGAGAGTCTAAGTTTTCATTAAATTTGTTACTTAGGATTGAATCCAAATTTGCAAATTGTGTTTCTGTAAAAACAGATTTATTTTTCAGCCTTTGCTTCATGTCCAGTAACTTTTCTGCCAGTGTATTCAGAGTCCTCTAGCTACTGAATGCAGTCCAGGGGCTTAAGTCATCTTTATGTTCCAGTACTGACATTTATTCTTCTCTCATCTGCTTACAAATGAAATATAAAGAGCACAATTTGGCTAAATGTTGGTGTTTACAATGTCCTAACAGCAAGGTTCCTGTTATTATCAGTCAAGTCCTGGACAATAGATTCGTGATGCTTAGTCCTTTATATCAGACTGCAATGAAGTAAACTGACTCCATTTTCTTGGCTATAACAGAAATTTAAATATCTAGGTCAACTTGGACATTTGTTCCACAGGTGCCTAAGACCAAGGGAAGGAATCCTGCTAAAGATACATCTATAGTTTTAGTCCTTTCTAATTATTATATTATTGCCTTTTTTCTTCTCAAGCAAGACAAGGACAGGAGTAAATTAATGGAAAAGTGGACAATTACTTATTGCTCAGTATTTACTTGTAATTTTACCTGTAATGTTCGCAGTGTTTTCTTTTCCTCTGCCTTTTCTGAAAGACATAGTGCCAGGTACCTGAGCAGTGCATACTCAATGGCTGGTCTCCATTTCCTACTTGCACATTACACCACAGAGTTGGTGCCATCACTGTAGTATGTGCAGAAGAGTGCAACGTGGCCAGTACAGCAGGGCGAACTCTGCCAGCTTGTTCCAACAGCAGGAACTGAAGCCATCACATCTTGGTAATGGCAGGACTATCAGGCTGGTTTGTTTCAACTCTGTGTAAGAGTTTCTCCCCCAGATCCAAGAAGTGCAGAAGGTAAGTAGGCTGCTCAACTGCTCTCTGCCTCTGTCTCAAATACTAAATCAGATCTTTCTGTGTGCAAGGTGGAGTTGATGGAGACACGGCAGTGAAGAAAACAGTGAGTAAAAGCAATACAGCTTAACCAGCTCTTCAAGAGAAACTGAAAATTGTATTAGCTCTGCAGATGTTGCAAATGAATGCTCCACACTGTTTTTTGAGAGTGCCCCAGCTCACATTACACCAGTGACCAACAGCAGCAGCTTTATGGGAACAATCTGAAACCTTTGAACTAGTGCTAGAGAGAAAGAATTGTACTCACTGAAAAACACCCTATCAGTAACCCTTTGACTCCTTCCTTCCCACATAGGCTTTTGTTACAAAACTTCTGTATTGGTGCAAAATGTAATGCAATAATGAGTTTTTATTAGTCCTTAGTGTGCCAGCAGAAATTTCTTTAGCAGTAAGGGGTGGTATATTCTTTTCTCTCTTATTTGCTGTCTCTATAATTAGGACTATGTGATTATACTATCAGTGCAATAAAGCAAAAATGAAATCTACATCCAGTATGAATAATTTACCTAGTCTGCATGGAAATTACAGAATTTTCAAACAAAACATAAACATATTTTTATGTCTCTCTTAATTACTTTGTTGTAATTTGAGGGATGTCACTAGGGTATTAACATTGTAATAAGCTGAAGTCAATGCACGATGAACCTAACAACTTCTAAAAAATAGCACACACTTCTTGGGTGTAAAGGATGTGTTGACTTGAATTATGGTGGCAAACTGCATATGATTGATGCTACAGGGATGGGAATACAACTGCTGCTTAGTGCATTCAAAAATCCAATTGTTAGGCTGCAAAAAAAATTGTGTCCTACTAAGACAGTGTGATCATTAATAGTGGAAAGGGTTTTTGAATGTGTAATATGAACTGCTATACAAGGTTAAACACTGATTTGAGTTGATTAATTGAGTAACTCTTAGAACTCACCAGAAAGCTGAGGGGGTCTCCATTTAAAGAACAGATATCTCCGTGCACAGATTCTGCAACTTTTTTCAAAGCTTAGAAGTTCATTAAAGCTCTCTGAAACTTCATCATATGCACAACAAGAAACCTCAGAGATGACTTCTCAGTAATTCAAAAACAAAACAAATCACCACTCTAAGTTGTTAACTTTGAAAAGAATAATGCTAGAGTGCATTGCATCTTTGTCTGATAAATGTTATAAGAACAAAAGGAGGAAACAAAATCAATTTTAATTGTGATTTAATTTTTTTAAGTGTGACTGGACTTAGCATATCAGCCACCAAATGAAACTAGCTCCTTAGCTTTATTTTGAAGTAGAAATTAGATACCAAAAATGTGTATACCAAATATTCAGAAATGCTGAGAATAAGGCTGTTCTTGATAAAAATAAGACTAGATATTTCCATGAAAAATGTAAATATTTTTATATTTTTAGATTTCATTTAGAAAGCATGGGACATGTTGTCTAGTTCATTTTCATACTTTGTGATTCTGTTCACAAAACAACCTCACAAAAATTCTTCCCTCGCGCTCAAAACTCCTGACAGTGCAGGAAGAATTTTAAAACAATGCATTCCAACCCTATCCATCTAATAAAACATGCAGTTTAACAACACTGAAATATATTTCAAAATTGTATTCAGTATGGAAAATCTGAATATTTTACTTACTTTCTTTCTTTTTATTTTATCATCACCACAGAAAAATCTGTATTTATTCCTATTAACAATGTTTTGTCAAAAACAATTTATCAATAATTATGGATAACACCTTCCTAGATGGTCCTGTTTAGTAAAACATTTATGCAAACCCTCGACCTGAAACATTCTAGTCTGCTTGCCTCTAGATTTAGTCAATATTTTTCTTGTGTAAATCTGTAATCCTATATTTTCATAGGGTTAATGGCCCAATTCAGACTAATAAACAGCAAAAATAATTGAAATAATCTATTAAAAATTGTTCATGCCTCTATGAAATTTTGAATTGATTCTTTCATGTGAGCAGGAATAAATCAAAACAACTTGTTTCTTGCAATTCACAACCAACTAAAGATTCTGGTTTTATAGAGAGACAAGATATAGATTCTATTTTAATTTAAAATCCATAAATATTGACAGCTTTAATATTATACTAAACACATGCTTTGGAAAAAAATACCAGGTAATTCCAGCCTGTTAAACTGATTTCCTTCTAAATGTTAAGCCCTGTACTAAATGCATCACAATTTTTGAGATAATACAGCACCCAATTTGTGCCATCCACAAAATTAATATCTTTAATGATCATTTAAGTAAAAATATTCTCTTCCACTTACCTAAATATACTATGGACAGTACAAGAAAAAAGAATGAATAAAATTATATTACTTATTGACAATTTTTATATATCCTTATGTTTTGTAATTATTTTATTTAGGACACCAAATACTAAAATTCCTGCATAAGGAAAAATTGTAAAGATTGCTATATTGGTATCAGTTTATGATGGAAAATATTTTTAACATCTTGATAACATTATGTTTTTATATTTACTACTTTATTTTGTTTCATCACATATTTGTTGCTATCAGCTACTATTTTTTCAGTATTTTCTTTTAACTTCTGCATTAATTCTTTTCTTTAACAAATTTTCATTGTAATAAATGGTATATTGCATTTTTTGACAAGTTGTTTAAATACTACTTCTCTAATCTTCATATTTCTTTGTAAATTAAGAAAAAAAAAGTAGAGATAAGCAGTTTTAGGAATGAGATAAAAAACATTAATGATTGTCAACAGCATCTCTTTTAAACCTTACAATGAGAAAAAAAACCATCTCTTAATTTGCCTTTGAAACTTCATTTTATGGGAATTTATTGTCTACTTAAGCTAGTAACCTTTCTGTGGCTTGCATTACCTGCTACAGGGGAAGATGACATTGAGATAATGTCAAGAAACACACTGGAATATTCCATCTGGCTGAGTTACAAGATTTTCAAAATGCCTAAGGAATAATGCAGAAGCATTAGCTACAGTTACCCTTCTCATCAGCCCTTGGATGTCAAAAAAAATTGTCTTTACAGGTAAATATAATCATATCCCTGAGAGTTTTACACTTCAATGACTGACCCAGAATCAGGAAGATTATTACAGCTAATGAGCTCAAGAGAGATGAAAGAACTCTTTAAGATTTACACTGAGCTGTTACTGGGTTCACAAATTATGACATTCCTGGTCACTTTTCTCTTTAATTTTCTCTAACATAATGTTCCTTGGGATTATATATGGCAAAACATTTATATAAAAATTTAAGACAAAGGAGTTCATAGATCATTATCATTTATTCATAAGGATCAGACCCAGACCTAACTGATAACAGTATGACATAGCAACATTGACTTTGAACTAAGATAACTATTGCCACCTTGCCTTAGGGAAAAAAAAAAAAAAAACAAAAAACCAAAAAAAACAGAGAAGAGAAGATACTACAGCTATACACAATAGTATCTATAAAGTTCACTGCTCTTCAAAGAGCTGTAAATGACTCATTAGAAAAAAATTCTCCAAGAGAGAAGGAGATAATTCCTACCTGCAAAATCACAAAGCACTTCCAAATGAGACGTGCTTTTCTTTTTTTGCCACTATTATTTTTCCTCCCTTATTACACTACAAAATTAATGATATTTGTTTTATTGTTGAAGCTAAAATACATTTAGAGCAAGACAGCAGAATTGCATGTGTTGCAGTCTTAAAATGTCTGGCTATAGAGACTTGATTAGCAACTAGAACATACACATTAGATTTGGAACGTCTCTTCTCAAAAAATGCTCAATGAATAACTTTCATACCCCTCACTCCACTTTTCTGCCTTCAGGAAAAGAAAACAAAATCCATATGTTATTCAGTTTGTTTCTTTTTCAGATATATTGGTATAAAATCCTGTGGTTTTTGTTGTTTTTTTTTTTATCAAATGACATTCAAAAGACATTTAAGATGCAATGAATTAGATAACACTATAATTTCAACAATACTACTAAGGAAAACTGGTAGCTAAAGGGCCATGAATACACTGGGTTTTGGAAAGTTAATAAATACAACAATGAAAGTCATGACATTCAGAAGAGCACAATCCAGACAGTAAAAAAAAAAAAAAAAAGTGTTTGAAGATGGCAGTCTTCAAAAAAAAACTGTCACAGAGGAGAAAGAGCAGGTATGAATGCCTAAAAAAGTATTATCTGAATGCCTGAAAATCTTAGGATAAAACCCTTTACAACAACCTTGCAAGACCATAAATTAATTGGCACATGATGGTGAAAGATTGTACATAGATATGGGTGGTATTAAGAAGGTGAATAGAAATACATGTTTAATCATGTTTATTGTGGTGGCATCTAGAATCAGAGAATCATTCAAGTTGGAAAATACCTATAAGATCATTGGATCCAAACCAGCACTGTCTTGTCCACCACTGATCTATGACCCTAAACACCATATCTATTACCAAATCTACCCATCTTTTATAATCTCCTGGGATGCTGACTCCACAAATTCTCTGAGCAGGTTCTTCCAATGCTTGACAACCTTTTTGGGGAAAAAAAATTTCCCATATATTCCATCTAAATGCCCCGTGACACAAGTCAAAGCCGTTTTATATTGTCCTACAAATTGTTACTTGGAAAAAGAAACTGACTCTCACCTCACTGCACCCTCCTTTGAGGTAGTTCTAAAGAGTCATAAGGTCACCCCTGACCCTCCTTTTCTCCAGACTAAACACTTCCAGCTCCCTTGGCAGCTCTATTACCCTTCTTTGAACACACTCCAGCACCTCAATATCATTCTTGTAGTGAGAGGACCAAAACTGGACACAGGATTGGAGGTATAGCCTCCCCAGGGCCAAGTACAGGTCCATCATCACTATCTTAGTACCAATGGCCACATTATTGCTGATACAAATCAGGAAGCCATTGGCCTTCTTGGCCAGCTGGGTACATGCTAGACCAAGTTCAGTCCCAATTTTTATTGATGGGCAGCTTCCAAGATGCTCTGTCCTAAGCCTGTAGCACTGCATGGATTTGTTGTGACCCAAGGGCAGGATATGATACTTGGCCATGATGAATGTGATACAATTGGCATTGACCTCAATCCAGCTTGTACAGATCCCTTGTAGAGCTTCCTATCCTCCATAATATCAAGACTCCCACCCAACTTTATGTCATCTTCAAACTGACTGAAAGATCACTCAATCCCCTTGACCTAATACTGAAGATGTTAAACAAAACTGGCCCCAATACTGAGCTGTCGGGGTCTGCAATCCCGACTGACGATGAATGAGGGGGGCGACGGTCCCCCACGAGGCTCTGCCGGTCCTAGTTACCGCTGGGTTCGACGCACGGAACAAAGACAGCAGCACGGGCCTTTGGGGTGGACGTGGATGTTTATTCTCAACTCCCAAAAGACCTCTGCTACACGTGTACAAAGGCTCTTATACTCAGGTAAATGGCTGTAGGTGGACAGAGTTTCACAGACCAATAGTGTGGGAGATGGATTACACAATAAGCTGTCAGTCAATCACAAAGGTTAACTTGAGTGGACAGAGGGGAAAAGGTCAGATGTTCCAATGGGGTGCAGAGGTTTGGGTGAACTCCCACCCACCCAGGGGACTGGGCTTCTTTCCAGCCTGGGTACTGACAATGCAGGTACTTGGGACAGTTGGGGGGGGAGGTACATGAAAAAGCTTTGATCAATTGAAACAAAACTAATTATCAAACCACGCACCACAACACTGAGCCAATACTGAGCCCCAATACTGGGGAACACCACTTCCAGCTGGCCATCAGCTAGATTTAACTCCATTCACCACCACCCCCTGGGCCCAGACAGAGAGAGTAGTTTAGAGTGCACCCATCCAAGCCATGAACAGTTTCTCCAGGAGAATGATGTGAGAAACTGTTGTGAAATGATTCTTATTTAAGTCCAGGTAGACACGTCCACAACCTTTCCCCCTTTCACAAAGTAGGTCATCCTGTCAGAGAAGGAGATCAGGTTTGTCAAGCAGGACCTGCCTTTTGTAAACCCACACTGACTTGGCCTCATCCCGTGACTTGCTGTGTCATGATACTGAACATGATCTGCTCTAGGACCTTCCCTATCTCAGAGGTCAGGCTAACAGGGCTATACTTCTCTGAATCCTTCTTTTGACCCTTCTGGTAGATGGTTTTCATATTTTGCTGTGGTGTAACATGTCACTGATCATTTCCTCTGGGATTACAGGGGCTTTGTTCTGCTTCCCATCCCTGTCTTCCAGCTCCAGGGTCTGAGAACCAGAGAAGAGATTGTCCTACTCTTAAAGACCAAGGCAAAAAAGTAATTAACTACCTCAGTCCTTTCCTCATCTTTTGTCACTAGGCTATTCTCCAGATCAAAAAAAGGATAGAGGTTCTCCTTAGCCCTCCTTTTTTTTTTCTACTGTGCTTTTTTGGAAACATATTTATTGTCTTTTACAACAGTAGCCAGATTACGTTTTAGTTGGGCTTTGGCCATTCTAATTTTCCCTGCATAAACTCACAACATCCTTGTGGTCCTCCTGAGTTGTCTGGCCCTTCTTCCAAAGGTCATAAACTCTCCTTTGATTCATGATTTCCTAACAAAGCTCTTTGTTCATCTAGAATGGTCTTCTGCCCAACTTGTCTTTCAGTGAATGGGGATGGCCTGCTCCTGTAATCAGGATTTCCTTATTGAAGAATGTCAGGTCTTCCTGGATTCCTTTGCCCTTCAGCACTTCCTCTCAAATGACTCTGTCAACCAGACTCCCAAAGAGGTCAGAGTCTGCCTTTCTTTAGTCCAAGGTAGCACATCTACCATGCCTGCTCCTTACTTCTTTGGGAACAGAAAACTATCATTTCATGATCACTATGTCCAAGTTGGTCTGCAGCCATCATATCTCCCACAGATTTTTCATTCTCAAACAGGTACCTTCCCTCCCTCACCAGCTGGGTCAGGAAGTTATCTTCCACAGATACCAGGAATCTCCTAGGCCGCTTCCTTTCTGTGTATTTTATTTCCAGCAGACTTCTGGAAAGTGGAACTCCTCCACAAGAGCTACTAATCATGATAGTTCTCCCATCTGCTTATAGAATATTACATCCATCACTTCATCCTGATGTGTGATCTGTAACAGCCTCCCACCATGATACCTTCTTTCTTGGTCTTCTAATTCTTACCTAGAAGCACTCAAACCTATCAGCAGCAGCACCAAACTCTAGAAAACTGAAACTCAACTTACAGGGCTACACCACTGCTTTTCTTTCCTTGCCTATCCCTTCTTAAGAGTTTATACCATCTATGAACAAATCAAAAATTGAACTTTTTTGTTCTAAATTTGTATGAATACAGATGCCTTGAAAAGTTGGTACACATAATACCTACTTGTATCAGGCTGTAAATCGTGTGGAGTGTAGAGGAGAGAAAGAATGCTGTATTGCAGCTCTTTTTTCTTGAAATGAATACTGATTTTTGAAAAGGGCAAAGGAAGATATATCAGTATTTTACAGAGATTAAATCATTTGAGAATTGGAGGATGGAAAAAAAAACCAGGAGGATGTTTGTAAGGACCACAAAAATGTATTTCAGAAAATTAAAGTGGATGAAAAGGGACATAGTTTGATATGATTTAACACAGTTCTGAATGAATATTAACTGGCTTAAGTGGACATAATTTTATCTGAATAAAATCTTAATTACACTGCAAAAATTATCTATTATCTATTATTTTGTGTGAACACAAAAAATTCATTTAATGTTTTTATTTTGAATTAATGCACCTGAAAATTCTTCCCCTGAAGTACTAAATCATATCCTCTTCTGATGCATATTGGAATAAATCCAGTGAAACTCAAAAAGTTACACTGATGTAAGACAGCTGAAAACTGATCAACTACATTCATTTCTCTTTAGAAATAACACAGAAATTATGAGGAAAAAAAAAGGGCAAAGACACTGAGGATGAATGTAAGGAGGCAATTTAAGACAGATAAATAGAAATAGGGTATATGAAATGATGGAGTGATCGAATGATAGGTCAGGCAGTTCAGATAAGGTGCTCTGAAATTATTATTTTACCTAATTCTTGAATATTAAAAGAAGATAATTATACATTGTAAAGTTCTGTTTAGCTGGTGTTCTGTAGAAGCTGTTCATGCAAGAAAAGATTTAGCACATAAATTTAGTAAAAATGCAAGATAAGCTATCTCAGTGGAAAGAAAATGGTTCCCACTATTACATTACATAGGCATACAAACAGTTATGGTCCAGATGCTAATACCTATCACTACATTATGTGATTACAAAATTACAGTCACTGAATTTTATGGTATAATTTCTCTAGTTTTATAATTTCTAAGATTAGAGGTTATACCAAAGCCCTTTCTTCAGAAACCTCTTCCTTTCCTAAACCTAGAGCATCCTACAAAAACCTTTTGGATTAATTACTAACTGAGACTGGCAGATGTAGCTCCATCACAAAGCACTTTAGAGTAAACCTTTCTATGTGTTATTCTTTCCTTTCCCAACTACACAATGATAATGAGTATGAAATTATACAGCCCAAATAATAAATGAAACACAGCTATTGTGACTACATCAAGGTCTCTGAATCGCTGTATATTGTTAATCAATTCAATGAAAGATAAGGGAATAAAATGCCAATTTATATATGTTTATGCAATATTTCTGCTCTATATTAATGCAATACCACATCATTATATCAGATTACAGACTCATTTTGATGGCTGCCATTGTCATTATAAGGTCTTCATACCTACTTCTTTCAGATTTTCTTTTCTTAGTAAGTATTCTGCTACATTTTCTAGATCAGTTTATTCTATACTCAAAGAGCTGCCTTCTATTTCCCCTAGTATTGCATACAATCCTCCCAACCAAACAGTAGAGGTTCTCACTGATGGCCTCTAAGACACCAAAGGAAATAAAGAATTGATCAAAAACTTATTGTATTGGCTGAAATGATAGGAAAACTAGTATCTCTGACTTCACCCAGATTCACATAAACATACGGGAGAAAATAAAATGTTTTAACAACTTTATTCCTTTCCTATGAAATCTTGAAGAGTTCTAACATGCTTTTTTTTTTCAAAAACACTTAGCTTGAAATCTGGATAAGATTTGACCTTTTCAGTATGAATAACTTTGAACTGATTTGTGAATCTGCTGTCAGCATTGCCTTTTTACAACTCCTTCCTTGGTTTGAAAGAGAGAGAAAATACCAATTGTACAGCAACTCCTGCAGAACAGGAACATTTGTTTTGGTTTTTCTCCAAGTAATGATTCCACCAATGAACCATGACAAACACATGAACTCATACCTTCCTACTCAAAAACAATAGATATCATCATTTTTATGCATCATATTTTTTCTTATGCTATTACTCTTTTGATTTATTTTTACTCAAGATAAATTGCAGCATTTTAATTAAAAACTGATTGTGCAAATCTTTTCAGAGAGCTGAATGGTATTAAGCTTGACATTTTGTTAACATTGTTTTGCTATCACTGTAAATTTAAAAAATATTTTTAAGATAAAACGTCTGAGTTTTGGTTTTATGAATTCAAATTTTAAGAACAGAAAATACAGTACATTATACAAAAATGTCAGTATAAAATGATTTACTATAGACACAAAAATATCTGACGTGATAAAAATCATATGGCAAAAATATTTCTGTTCAGCCTTGCATACAAGATTTATTCACAGAAGCATTCCTCCAGATAAAATTAGTATTAGTCAGATAAGGAAAGTTATACATTAGCATGATTCCTTTTATCATTATAAACTTTAAGAATGAAAGGTACCTTTGTCTTTGTAAACTGCCTACTCTGAAAAAAATCCAGACTTTATTTGGAGGAACTTTATTTTCTTTGTGGAGTGTTATGGGCTTAATGCCATCAAGCACGTGTATGTTTTCTGATAAGTCCATAAGTTTAAATGGACCAGGAGCTATAAATCCGAACAGGAAAAAAAAAAAAAAAGGTAAAAAAAAAGTCTATGTTTCTAATTTTTAAAAACCTAAATTTTCCTCCCAAATGAAATAAAATACCACCCCTCAAACAAAACCAAAAACCCCCACACCTGTATGATAATTTTAAAGCTTACTTTCAATTTAAAAGTGGAAGGTAACCTTTGCATTTTTGAAGGCTTTTTCTTAATACAAAGAATATAACTGATGTTTCTTCACAAGAATTCAAACAAATATCAAGATAGAGTAGCATCACAATTTTATTTTTATATGAGCTTATGACCAACAAGTTAGAGATCCCAGTCAGCTCCTCTGCACTGAGACATTGCTTTGCAGTGGGGAGGAGAGGTAGAGGTGGCAAGGGGTTGATGGTCCTTGATGCCTGAGTTTCTTAGACTAGCTACTGGGGAGGTTCACAGAGTGATTTGTATTTTAATGCACAAATTACTTTTAAAATTATACATGGGACCAATAGAGAAAGGAAGATTAAGTTTTACGCATCATACTGCTTTATTCTAGCTCTATATTAAAGGTAAAGCCAATTTTAGTCTCTTGAAATTAGATAAATCATAATATCTGCTAGATGGCACATGGAAGATCTATTGAACTGATTCCTTCTGAATTCTGACCTAAAACAGAGACTAGACAGAGGAAGAGGATAAAGAAGATATTTATTAAAAGGCCTCAATGGCTACACTTGGGCAGCAGAAGAGTCTAGCCAGACCACACCCAAGATGCCCCAAAATGGTCACAAAATTGATGCCTAATCACAAGGTCCCACACTTGGATAAGTTCTGGTCCATCAGCATATTAGAATGAACTGTCCAACCATAGCTTCAGGTTATGAAGCTCCATCCTCCTGGATTTTTCTTCTCACTTCACCGCTGTTTTCGTTCTTAGGCCTGGAAGTTGTCCTCAGTATCAAGCTAGAGAAGGAATTGTTTTGTCTGTCTACTCTGTGAAGAGAACTCAGTAGCATTTAATACGAAACCTAAAACTACCCACTAAAACAGCACAGAATCTAAAAATTGTAAGAGCTAAAACCTAAGGCATCACTAAAACAATCAAGAAAACAAAAGGCTATGACTAGAGCATAATGAATATGATATAAAATGGAAAAAAAAATAAAAATAAAAGGTCCTTTCCAGAAAAGATGCAGTAAAATTGAAAGACAGAAAGACAAATTTTTGCAAGGGATTAGACTGTTCGCAGAACATTTACATAAACCAGCTTAAATTTTGGGAACGTACAGAAAGTGTACTTGATGCTTTCACATTTAGCAATAACATTATGATAGAAATAATATTTGGAAATGTGAGATGTTTCGCATCACACTGGCCCTGCATTTGAAAGCTTTCAGCGTTTTCTTTCTGCTGCACAGGCGGAGCGCGGGGCCGCGGGGCCGCTCCCTCTGGCGGCTCTCGGAGCTGCCGCCGATCCCCGGCTCTCACTGAAGGCGGCTCGCACTCGCCTCTCCCGCCCCTCTGCGAGCCTGCACTGCACAGCAGCATCGGTGATATTTGTCGCAAGCACACTATGGGTCGTGACATCTCTAATTTCTAGCATCCACAGGATCATTACATAAAATGATGCACATTCAGCCATTCATAATCGGCAAATATCTAAGTGTTCCACAAGTTAGAATATAATGGATTTCTGTGTTACAGAATTATAGAAATGCGAAAACATCTGAATCAGTCACGTGGAAAAGTTAACAGGGGCTTAAATACCAGAATTATTTTTATCTCCCCTTTTGTCCAACTCCTATCACAGTATCTTTCCTGATCAGAATTTAATAAATGGTTGTGGCTGTAAAACTTCAATAACCCACACTATGTAATACAAATTGTTCAGGAACAGATGTGCTCCTTGTAGCCTTCTACCAATAAGAGCCCTCATCTCATTCCTTCTCTTTCATATCCACTAAGAAAAATAAAGTTATTGAAGGACATCAAATCCAGCTCTGGGAACAAATAGATTTGGTAACAACAAAGGGCTGCATAAGTCAGCCAAGCAAAAATCTGCATCATTATATCAAAGGTCAAAATATTTCCAGACAGAAGTTTCCGTATGTAGATTCTACTTTTGAGTTCTAGGCAAGCGCAGATGACAGACTTTCATGTCACATAGCAAGGGACAAGAGGAAAAGAGCACTTCAGAGGTAGGAAACAGCTAAATACTAGAGAAGGATGTTGTTACTGCACAATTGCAAGCATCACTACCTATCTGCACTGTACCTATCTGTACATTCTTGCCTTAATTTTACAGAAAGATTCTGAGAAAGATGCCTGTGTAATTTCAAGTAGAAGCCTATAATGAGTTTGAATTTTAGTACTTCATAATAGCAAACACATCAGTATTTTTCTTCTGATTTTTCTTTGAAGGCAGAGTACCATGAACTTGATTCAAATATTAATTGAAAAAAAATTTATGACAATTGTGTGTAGCTATCGTGTGCTACATTACTTTCTCTAGTATATTTTTAAAACTGAAAACCAAACTTTATCTGGAAATGCACATAGATGATTCAAAACTGCTCTGATAGGTTCCTTGATTTGCTTAGACATGTTGAAATTATAATATAAACTAAGCTGTCATACTTATTTACTTATCTATAGCAAATACTAGAAAATAATAAACAGGGATTTTATGAAAAGGGAGTTCAGTATGGGTCTATAATTCTCCTTTTCCTAATCACATTGAGTAGTTCCACTAAAATAATTTCAGCTTTGACTTTGCATGGGCAGACTGAAAATACTTCAAGTCTTTTTAAGAACAATTTCTATTTCTTACATATATTTGAAAGATAAATTTAAGAGAAAAATTTAAAGGAAAACAAAAGCTGTATTTTAGTCCTTTGTATTTGAAATATTGCATTCAGATGACAGAAAAATGCTATATTATTTTCACAATTATTCTAGTTATTAAATGCTAGAAAATGTGAGTAGTTAGTTATACAATTCATACTACATGCATACTTAACTACATGCCAAGTACATACTTCTGTCTGTGTCAATGTACTTTTATAAAATTCTCAGCAACTGCAAAAGTGGAGAGAAAGCATAAATACAAAAACAAATTAAGAAAGGCAAGAATAATGTAAGTGCTATGAGTAGAAACAAAGATTAGAAAAGGAGAGCACTGAGTATATGAGAACATTTCTGTGACTGAAAGAACTTAATAAGTAAATCACTGAGATTTCTTTCAGGTTTACTCTCAGTTCTTATTCCATCACTTTTTATACTATGTTGTGGTCTTAAATAAATTTTTGTGACTGCATCCCATTTACAGAAATAGATTAAAAATAAATCTGTCCCTCAGGCTTAGGTATTTAAATTGTTAGTTCCACAAAGCATAAGCTAAGTATTTTTTCATGTCTTTCATTTCCTCCAGTACTGTTTGGGGAAAAGATACTACTGCCAAATATTGAAGGTCACTGAGGTTAAATTATCTGATGCTAGGAAAGGTACTATTGTAAACCTCAAAAAAATCCACATCCATAAGCATGTATGTAACTAAATTTTTATGAGCTCAACTTTTATATTAGAAATTAAATAATCTTCAAGACTGATACTAAAATATTAAGAAATCTTAACTTCTTTTTAATGTAAACCAAGGTGGGTTGTTCTGGGTGGTGTTGGTGTTCTTTGGGGGGTTGAGTTTTTTGGTTTTTTGGGTGGTTTTTGGGGGTTGTTTGTTTGTTTGTTTGTTTTGGTTTTTTGGTTTTTGGGCTCTTTTTTGTTGTGGTCAGTCATATTGGCAATAATCAACTAAGATCAAATGGTCAACTTTACCAGAATTTTTTATATTTAAAATAGTACAGCTAGTTTTATATTCAATGTCATAGGTGAATATGAACAGTACTTCACATTTTTTAAACAAGTGAAATTATTCAGTAATGTTAGTTTAGTTTATTCAGTTAATTTTATGAAAACTGAAGGTTCCAATGTTGTGTTCCTTTCCAAAATGGAAGCAGGTTCTGAAATCACAATACTTACTTCCAAATAATTTGTGAATGACACTTCTCATAATTAGCTTTTAATGTATGTTATTTAACATAGTTTTATTAGAATATATAACATCATTATGTGGGCAAGAATGTTACTTATGTGTTGCACTCCATCTGTTTAACAGTTAATGTGATGCATCCCAGGCTTTGTTTATCTGTGTAAGGAGGCCTTGGAGTCCTTGCACCTTGGGGCTCTTGTAATACTTGGGACTACTTTCGCTTACAGGCATGGAAACTAATTTTGTCATCTTGGGATATGAGAACCCTAACTGTGTCTGCCCAGCAGCAGCTCAAACCTGTCATTTTCAGCCATGGAGATACCATTACCACTTGGCCCAGCCTAACAAATTGGCCACCTCTTGAATTGTGTGCCATTCTTCTCAAGCAAAGATCAGGCATGAACATCCAGAATCAGTTGGGTTTTTTAAAATCTGATAGAAAAACAATATGAAAAGATTAGTAAAGGTCTGCATGTGAAATGGCAGAGACAATTTCACTATTGAAACACAGTGTCTGTGCTGGTGCCTCAGATAGAGCAATCCTTCTACATGTATCAGCTACCAAAACTTCACCTAAACATATCCATGCTAGATTCATTAATACTGTTTACAGGAGATGAATTGAATCACATAGCCTTCAAAGCCAAAAATAATTACAAAGTTTGCATTTAAATTAATCACATTTTTCACACTACTTAGAAGTCTGTAATGTTTCATGAGTTCATCCAAGTTCAAAATCCATTGGAACTGCAAATCTTAGTACTCCTGAAAACTCACCCTCTGAGATCTTGGATCAGTTACTGGCAAAAACAACAATAGACTGTCTTTAAAGTTTGTTTTAATTCACCTGTCTTTAAGAACTCTGGATCACAGAAAATGTATAGGGATTTTAGGCATCTAAGTCCAGACTTCTGATCCTGAAAATCCTCACTCAGCTTAACACCGGAGGTGTCTGCATTTCATTGACAAATTAATTTATCACTTCAAACTCTTTAGAGGCTTAAAAAGACAATCTTCTCCTATGATGATTTCCAATCTAAATAGTGTGCCAATTTGTCCTAATTATTTCTCCGTGGAGCCATACTTGTTTTCTGTTCATATCTGGGAGTAATTTGTCGCAAAGTTTTGTTGCTTCATGTTGTTAAGGGGCTTTATAATCTTCTAAAGGAACTGTTAGAGATGTGGGAAATGTTACTGGGATTCATATACATGCAAAGTTCCACTTCTACTTTGTAAAATATGAAATTCCGGAAACTAAAATATTATAAATAATAGGAATTCTAAGTGCTGCCTACTTAGTGACCAGTGTTTTTTGTCCCAAATTCAACCACTTCATTGTTGTGTTTAAGTGTCAATTCTTCTTTCCAACCCTTTCATTATTCTATGCATATCATGCATTTCTTAGTGTTCTTACTACACAGCAAAACATCAATTGGTGCAGAAAAATACAAAAAATTATTGGTTTTCTATCATTAACAAAAATTAATTTTTGCCAATGGACAGTAGAATATGTTATTTTCCATTCACACTTTTGTCCCATCTGTAGCTGTATTCTCTGAAAGGACAAGGAAGAATAAAAAGCTTCAAATACAACTTTGAAAAGTTGTACTAATATTCCTGTTTAACTCTCCTTGTCTTGGTGGAACCTGAAGAGCAATGTATGCTTATCCAGCACTGTTTAAAAATAGTTCTTTCTTTTAAACACAAAAGGGTAAAGAGTCTAAAAGATCTGAGGTTGCAATCCCTGAAATACTTTCTCTGCTGTCCTGGGAGTCTGACAGTCAGCAGAGATGAGCTGCTTCTCGCATCCGTTGCTATGCAACCTCTGTGGCATCCCACAAGCTCAAATGTCTCTGTCCTGTACTTCATGCACAAAATGGGGAGAAGACCTGTCAGCTTTAGGAGTTTTATCAGTATTTTCAGCTTACTGTTCAGCCAAGAGAATTTGTGTAGAAAAATCTAGAAAACTGAAAGACGGAAAGAAACTTTAACAGTGAGCAACATGGTCTTAAAAACAATCTCTATCAGTAATTTATATGAATAGCCAAATAGCACTTTGTTCACTTGAATCCTTACTGGGTTTTTTAATGACTCGTAACAAAAACTGGACAGATTTTATTTTTTTTCTGAACATCCTGTAAAATCTACATTTCCAACAATATTCCCCTTTGGAGAAAAAGAATCTGAGCTGAAAATAAGAACATAAGAGCAAGAAGAAGATAGGCAAACAAGGAAAAGGAAAACAGGAGCTTTCATTTGTTTCTCCTGGACCCCGATCTCCATTTCATTGACTGTTAGATTTCTAATTTTCTTATTTAAATAGTACACTTTTCCTATAAAAAAAAAAGTGTTGAATTACTAACAGAAAGTTTTTTTTCTTTCTATTATGCCTGGGGAAGTCTACTTGCAGGTCTTTATTCCTACTTCTTTTGGTGTTTTTACAGACAATTTTACAAGCAGCTTAACTTCATAGTAATGCATGCAGTCTCTAAGCTACTTCAGTTCACCTGCATTCATGATGGCAATATGAGCTACTTGGAAACAAAATACTTTATGGGAAATTATATGGTACCATCTAATTTTATCAAGAACTGCCACCAAAGCTACTAACTCCATGTGCAGTTAAACCTGAATGTTTCATGGCAATGAAACTCAAATGATAGTGGGCAAATCTAGTTTTATGCACATATTATGATAAATCTAACCAAAACTTCCCAAAATTAACTTCAGATGCATAGCATTGGCATTAAAAGAAAAAGAAAAAAAGCTATTTAACTTTGTGTTACATTAGTTATAAAAGCATAATAGATTAAGCCTCAAGTCTAGCAGTCTCTATAATCACTAATTGTGTTATATCTACTGTAATATCACACTTTGCTTCAGTTTTCTCCTTCATTAAAAAAGCTTTCATACTGAAATGTTCCACTGAAAGTCTATGCACTGGGTGAGACCAATCAGAAGCAGGTTTGGTTCATAAAAGTTTATAAGGTTTTTAAAAGAAAGTCTGCAATAACAGCAACAGTGCTATTAAAGGTGTAAAAGACAGACATGGATTTCACATGGTAAATATCAAAGGAATTTATTTTTTTTTTTAAGAAGTAGAGAAAAATGTACTATTTTTAGAAGTTTATCTACAAATTCAGTGTGAAATTCTGTGTTCCCAAACTGGAAATTTAAGTCACATACTCAGATCATTACCTACGTATTCGTAACAGTTTTATTTAAGTCCTATTTACGTTTCCAAAACTTGATCATTTGAAATCGAGTTCTGGAAAGATATTTCTCCTACATTCTTCTTAAGTGAAGTAACATAGAGAATGACCTATGAGTAGCTGTACTATGCTTATCTTTTTGTAGATTCTGTATCTTTCTGAACACATAATTTGCTGTATTTTATAATAGAATAATGAAGTAACCCCACATCCAGATTAATTCACTCTATTATTTCTAATATGTCCTAAGTTATTTAATTTTTGTGGTGAATTACATAATTTTAAATCGCTGAATACTAAGTATTGATTTTTACACTCATTTTCCTCCCACTTTGGTGTCACCTAGAAGCTCCACAACTTTCTTCCAGTCATAGATAAAGGTGGCAAATAAGACAGGTCCACGACCTTGCCCTTGTTATCAGCCTCTGCAGTGTCCAACCCATTAACCACTGTTCTCAGAGTCTAAAACACCTTTTACCCATCTGATTTTCCACCCATCCAGATTGTAGTGTTTAATGTGGCTGAGAGTATTACAGGTTCTGCTAAAGTCAGTGTGAATGACATCCACTGCTCTCTACCCATCTGCATACTCAGTCATTTTATCATAGAAGAAAATCAGATCAGTCAGGTGTAATTTACCCCTGGTAATTATGGCCCAGATTCTCTGCTGAGCTGCACATCATGTTTTGTTTCTTTGAAATTACCTTGGGCTGACTTTTAGCAGTCCTGATCACCTCCTTTTTTCATCTTTCCCTAAAAAGTCTCTCAGTCGCTGAATTTACATTAATGTAACAAAAAACAATCATTATTTGATGTGGCATCCCTTTCTGCCCAAACTACATCTACACTGAAGGCTATGGCTATACTCACATAAACATAAATACATGTTTATATAGAGAGAATTTTCCACAGTAAGAAAAGACTCCTTATTGCAGGCTTTGATATAATCACAATTTAAAGAAATGAATTAGGAACCAAAAAATTTAAATTCCCTTAATATAGCATAAATACTGTATAGCAATGCTTAATGCTCTTTATTACAAGGTAGATTTGCAATGAGTTTTTTTCTTAACAATCATGAGAGAAGGAAATGGAACACATTTAATTAATGTTATTATTTAGGAACTGATACAGAAATAGGGTTTTAAAGACAAAGTCAGCATTTGTGAGGAACTTTGTCCTACACAGATGAGATTTAGAATATCTACTGTCTTGATCTTGAAGTGTACTGTACAGGTTTACAAGTGTACAAGTTTAAATCATTGTCCACCCATATGTTTAGATATCCTATTCACCACAGAGGTGAGTTCTATTTTTATGATTGCACGTTGTTTTTCTTCCACTGCTCTGACATTTTGTCCCATTCTGATAGTGTTTCTTTTCATGGTAAAATCAGATAATGTTTAAGTGAAATTTTTTTATCTCTCAGATCATCAGGTTGCAGAGGATGTTTCCTTCCTTTCCCCCTGTGTGACTATTTTAAATGAGAACCAGGTACCTTTAAAGGTACTTTTAAATACGGAAGATAAGTAGTTGACTAGATCCCTTTCTTTGGCTTATTGAAGACTTGCATAAAGAAACAAGGTTAAAGAACAAAAAAAAAGCTTTAGAAAATGTATTCTGATGGGTATTGCAAGTCCACCTTCTATACTCAGAAGCAGAAAGACAATGTGCATAGAATAGATATGTCAGATTTAAAAACTGATACATTCAAAAACAAATAAGAAAATCCATAACTTATCTGACTGTACAGGTAAACTGTTGACAGAAAATTATTATTATTTTAACTTATTTGAAAGGAATTGCAGCAGTTCTGGTCAAAATCTGTGTGCAAGTTATAGGCAACCCAGGGACAAGGCATTAAATGCCTCTGACCAGCTTACTGCCCCACTCTGATTGTAATAAAACAAGGCCTTGCTATGAAGTAAATTATAACCACACGTAAGTGTTTTGGATCCCCCAGAAAAACTAAGATGCAGTTTGCCTTACCAAAACATTTCCATGTCCTTAAATTACCAAGCCAGTGATACCTGCTAGGCTGTAAAGTATTTGGTTAACTTTTTTATTAAGGTCAGTTTTTAATAAAAAGGCTCACTTCTCTTATTAATTCAAAAGGTGAAATGGAGGAAGAGACAATGACATGTTCAGTTTCGATGTCTTTGTTACAAGTGGACGCAGCTAAAGACATACTATTCATAATGCCAGTTCTCATAACCCTACATTTATTTTTAGTCAAGTTCTTGATATTTAGTTCTAGACATTTTTGAAAATAAAAACTGGAGTTTCAGAAAAGCTAGTTTTAAAAATATTTAATTGTGTGCAATTCAAATGCTTATAACTAGCAATCACAAAAGGGTAGTAAAAGTGCTTAATGCAAATAAAAAGATGTGAATTATCATCCTTATGCTTAATGGAACATTTCATTGGACAATTGATACCACGTTCACAAACTGATTTTTCAGGAAAACTCTTTCTATTTCCTTTTAAATGTTCATTCTTCATACCTTCACTTTCTCCAAAACAATTATGTAGAAGTTTCCATGGAGCAGCATTCATGTTTCAAAAGCTTAGAATGTCAGCATTTCAGAGGGCATTGTTCAAAGGAATAAATTAAATTACACATGTCAATAATGTCAAATATTATTTATAACCTTTTGTTTATACATATATGATTTTACAGTTAAAAGGTCAGAAAACTTTCTAAAGAATCAATATAAAGATTAATAAATAAATTACTATTATTAAAAATGTGGAATCAAAGAAATTTTAATTTTAGGAAAGTATTAGGAAAAAAATGAAATCTTTAAGCATATCCAAATAATGTATATATTAAAGCATATATTGAAATACATGTGTCTCCATCTAAAAAGTGCACTCTCCCACTATGTGTTATTGTAACCTGATTTCCCTAACCACACAGTTTTCTTCTCTGTTGTCAAATTCGATTGTGCAGTGCTTCATATTTAAACATACTCTTCCTCTTTATTGTGATTATACTTGTTGAATGGAAAATCTGCAGATTGGGGTGGATCAAATTCAGCTTTCATACAGGTGCCTATATTTTTCAATATGTAAAATGGGATATGCACATGCACATACATTCTTTACTCCGACTTTGAGGCTTAGTCATCCCTAAATTGCTACTAGAGCTCTCATTCAGAACACTCAGAATACAGAGTTGTTTGCATGAAAATACTTTCTCTTGTTGATTCTCATGATATTCTCATCTTCAGAGATGGAAGAAAAAACCTAAATTCAGTAATACCTACAAAGTTTTTAAAACATGAGCTACAAAGGACAGGAATTTCACTCTGAGTCTAGGAAACATAGGAAATGACAGCAGTACTCTGCTTCTGCTGGCAACATGCAGGTTGCCTGTTCCTTCAGAATCCATTAAAAATCTCATAAAAATGTTGCATGCAAAAATCATTTTTCCTTTCATCTGGAAACTGAGCTTTAGGAATTTATTCAGAGAAATAATCCTGAAGAATAGCCTTCTGAGAAAATACCTGCTGTTTCCTCCCTGCACATTGCCCAGCCACACAGCTTGGTGTCTCCTGTTCTGGTTTAAACAGGCTTCTAAGGAAGCTCTCACAGTCACTTTTGTGAAGAAGTATGCAGAAGATCTAGATTGTAACTTTATCTTTTCAGATAGATTCACACAGGTTGCACACACAGCCTTTCACACATATAGCATCTACTCACTTTGCAAACACCAACAAACTCTTATGGAATTCCAACAGTCCTCCATTATCTTGAACATTGTGGAAATAAAAAATTTTGAATAATTTGGAACTTCTGAATATCAAATAAGTTCTCAGAATAACTGAAGTACATGACTACCTGGGAGGACACAAAAGCACTGTATAATTATTAACAATTATCTAGGTCAGTAAAAAACTACTATTGTGTAGTCTTCAGAGAGGAATATGAGCAAACATTTCTGAAACAACTTGAACATGGAGCCACGTGGATGTACAAAAGGCATCCGATATGCAGCATCTGATATCACCTGCTGATATGAGGTAACAATAGTTCTGATTTTCTCCTACTACTCTTCTTTTAATCACTTAAATGAATGTTATTCTTTTTCTGAAACTGAATTATGACCAAGAATCTACACAAGAAAAGAAATAATAACAATAAAAATGAAGGAAAAGTAAACCATCTTGACTGAACTGAACTGAGGGAAATAGAAAGGAATGTTCTAAGAAGGTCCTCACTAAGTGACTGAAGCAAACCATCAGTGACTTCAGGACTCAAGTCTTTTGTTGTCTCAGTGCAGGAATGAATGTCTGTCTGAAAGATGTGTTTCAGACAAACACCACATTGTCTTATGCACAGAAATAATGAAATAATCTTATTCTAATCCTGTTATGTAAGAATAAAAACTATATAATTTAATTTTAACTTTGGCCTTCAAAGCAGCCTGATTCTGACAGCCTTAAACTATAATTCCTAAATCAGATTGTAGTACAGACACTGAAAATAGTAAGACAACATTTTTTCTTTTATTTCATTTTTAAACGTATATTTTTCACATAGAGACCTCAAAGAAATCATTTGAGTCAGATTTGTAGGTAACAGAAATCTTAACAGTGTTCCAAATTTAAGAACATATTATTACAACTTCCAAAAAAAAAAAAAAAAAAGAAAAAGAAAAAAAGAAAAAAAAAAAAGAAAAAACCAGAGAAAACTCATGTCCTCACTGCCAAATTCTGAAACATGCTGTGGTATTTAAAGCTTCTGGTTCTTTAGAGAAAAAGAGACAAGAGTTCAGTAAACATATTATACCATCTGTTTGGGATTCCATAAATTAAAGATGTCTGGGTATTTTTAACTGCATTCATACAGACTTGGGTATCTTTTCTCTGTTTTGCATCTGTCGTGTTTAGCTTCTTGATATAAAACTAGAGGGAGTTGAAAAATACAGAACATGCTCTTACTTCTGGATTGTGATAGAGTGCAAAAAGTTACTCGCACACAACTTGGTTTAAGATGCTAATATTTACTACAAGGTGTTTACTATCTTTCTATTTAACTTTAAAATTCTTTTATCATCTATTATCTATTTGTTGACAAATTCCAGAAACATTAGGAAGAGATATAAATGTATAAAGAAAGAACAAGCAGTATCAAAAATATTTTCATCAAAAAACAAGATGCCATTCACTGACTATGTTGTGGTTCTTAAACAAATAAATTATTATTCAGATAATAAATTTAGATATAAATTCTTGTTTAGTAATTTAGAAATTTAGTTTCTAAACATTTAAATTTAATTTAGAGTTTTTTTTATTGTTTTGATAAATTGATTAGTAATTTTTTATTTTTAATGCTGTCGTGTAAGGCTGTGGAATTGGGGTAATTTGACTACAGTTAGCAACAATTTTCAAAAAGAAACTAGTAAAAAGCCCTGTTTATTTGGAAATTACTGGAATGTAGAAAGTTCCCATTATAGTTCTAAAACAGACCTCCATTAGAGATAAAAGAAGGTTTTTAATGTTTTTCTATTTTTTTAGTTGATGTGTAATTACAGTAGTTACTCTTTATTTTCTACTTTATGCAATATTAAAGGAATTACAATACAGTGACTGCATTTTCTGCAGAACAATCTTTCCATCATAAGTTACTCCTGAAATACTCCTTTTTCCCAGAGTGATCTCTCCCAGTCCTCACAGAGATGTTGATGAAGTCTGGGTAAGATGAGCAGAGAGTGAGGTGAATCGGATGGCTGGACCCAGAGGGTGGTGATCAGAGGTATGGACTGTACTCAGAGTACAGTAACTGGTGATGCACCCCAGGGGTCAATTCTGAGCTCAATTCTCTTTACCATCTTCATTAATTACCTGGATGATTGTGTAGATTAAACCCTCACTATATTTGCTGATGAAATGCTAGCAGCATTGGTACTTACAATCTTTCTTCCTATAGAGCATACCAAAATTGTGAAGAGGACAGCATAGGAAGAAATTGGAATATCGTGACTAGAATAAAGAATGTAACACTATGTATGTAGTATTTCCATAGGCATCAAAATAAATACAAAAGAAGACCAGGAAGAGGTAGAAAATTTCCAACACATGCAGAGCTGTTGAATGAAACCATGAGTCCGTTTGCTCTGGCAGGTGATAGTACCAAAGAATACAAAAGGAAAATCAGCCCACCAGTTCACATACGTTGATATCTTCTCAAAAAGAAACGTAAGAAAACACGGAGTTTTATATTATGAGGGTGCTTGCACATCACAGTCTTTCCTGAAAAACTGAAGGAAGTAACCTAAGAAAGACTAAAAGCAATAATATTAGACTCTCACCAGCTTCAGTACAGAAGAAAAAATTGCTACCAACTACCCTTCCTAGGTTTATGAATCCTTTGCTGCTAGTGATTTGATAACAACACATGGTTCAAAAGCCAACATTTTGCATAACAAGTTCCCATAAATGTATTCATCCTCTCAAGTGTACATTGGGCAACAAAGTTAATTCCTTTAATGGGCCTTTCATGGATTCCTTCACAATAATTTATGTCTTTACAGTAAGTATTTTCTTAGGAAGTGGTAACTTATGCTCTTATCTCAGCTTTTTTATCATGAGAAAATAATACAAGTTTTCTTACCACTACGAATATAGCCTGGGGCATGAGTAATACTACATATACGTTTTCTGCATTTGGAAATCATACATTTGTTAAAAACTGTAAGTTTCTTCACATTGCTATTACATCCCTAAAAATGAAGCACAGTAAAACTTCGACTGGCCTATATGCATGATATATTAGTCAGTAAATTAAATTCTTGGAGAAGAGTATGAAACAAGGTAGCATGCAGTAAAACTTCCTTGGCATATTCTGCAGTCGAATTCCTTGGAAATTTACAAATTTAAGACATGTTCCTTTATGCTTAATATTTATCAAGGATTTTATTTCCCAATATTTTTTAGAGGGGAGAAGAGGACATCCAATTTAAACATAAGACAGGCATTCAGTAAAGATGTGATGTAGATGAACTCACTGATTTTAATACTATAAAAAGCAAATTTTAAAAATATCTCAACAGAAAGTGCCTGTGTAGGTTGGGAAAATAAAAGTAAATCAAAACACAGTTTTAAAAGAAAATAGAGAAACAAAACATATTACATATAATAGTAATAACTTACTCTATATGTAAACAAATACTTTCATTTTTTTTAAAGGAACACCATAATCCCTTTCCCTAATAAGTGTATTGTGTTTGCATGGCAAGGTTTTGGTGGAGGTTGGGGGCCTAAAGGGCTGACTTTAGTGGGAAGCTTCTGTGTCAGAGTCAATGCCAGCCAGCTCCAAGAACAACCCCTCACTGGCCAAGGCTGAGTCCATCACAGATGGTAATAATGTCTCTGCAGCAGCATAGTTAGGAAGGGGGAAAAAAAAGGTATTGAACAGAAATAATTGCAGATAAAGAGTGATATTATATGAGAGAAACAGAGTCAGTGAGGAAAGAAGAGGAGGAGGTGATTTAGGCACCAGAGCTGAGATTCCCCTGCAGCCTGTGGTAAGACTGAGCTGTCCCTGCAGCCCTTGGAGGGCACAGGGCAGCAGAGATCCACCTGCAGCCCCTGGAGGAACCTACACTGGAGAGGGTGGATGCACCCAAATAAGGCTGTGACCCCGTGGGAAGCGCATGCTGGAGAAGGCTCCTGGCAGGGATCTGCAGAATCGTGAGGAGAAGAGCCCACACTGGAGCAGGACTGCTGGTAGGAATTATGACCCTGTGGGGGATTGATGTTGAAGCAGCCTGTTCCTGAAAGATTGCACCTCACAGAGCAGTTCATGCAGAATGCATCCCATGGGAAGGACTCATTTTTGACAAGTTCATGAACTGTCTCCCGTGGGAGGGTGCTCAGGCTGGAGCAGGAGAAGGGCTCTCCCTGAGGAGGAACAACCTGTGATGAACTGACTGCAATCCCCATCCCTGGTCTGTCTGTGCTGCCGAGAGGGAGGAGGTAGAGCTGGGGAACAAGGAGGGTTGGAATGAAGGTGGTTTTAAGATTTGCTTTACTTCTCATTATCCTGCTCTGATTTTGTTTGGTAATAAATTCAATTAATTTCCCTAATTCAAGTCTGTCTGCCTGTTATGGTAATCAGTGAGTGACCTGTCCTGCCCTTATCTCAACCCACCAGCCCTTCATTGTATTTTCTCACCCCTGTCCAGTTGCAAGAAGAGTGATAGAGAGGTTTTGGTGGGCACCTGGCACCCAGTCAGATTCAGACCATCACAATAAACAATTCTGTTGCTTGCTACTGCTGAAATGATAAGATTTCTTTTAATTATACCCATGATAGACTGAAACAATTTAAAAGTGTTGATTTGCTCCTATTTTGCTATCTTTACTCTGGTTTACTCTCTCTAATAGTCCAAATTATTTTGGGTGAGAACATTGCTTTTCATTGAAAACATCTGTTTCATTGAAATTAATTAAGAAGAAATACAAAAAAGATGTAATGGATACCAGGTCAAGGAAGAAATGCTAGAAACATCAAGAGGGCTCATGGATACATGAACTACATAGATATTTTCCCCTCTATTTCCCTAACAAATGATGACATAATATTGCATTTTTATTTCCTAATTTCACTTTTTAAAGACTAAAATGATTTTGAATGAAAGTTGGTGTCAATAAGTATATAGCAATTTTTTGTAATTCTTTAATTAAGATTCATTTTCCTTGCCTATACCCAATATATGCTGTTAGGAAACTGCAGTTTAATCAGCGGAACATCTGTATCCCACAGGCCCTGACTACATACATTAGAGACACACTATTTACCATAGTTTATAAACCAGTTCATTCTTCCATGTGATGACAGTAAGTGCTTGATGAGGGTGAGCATTAAAATCAGTGAGGGAAATACCTAAGCAGTGGATTGTTCTGAATGGTTATCACACTGAGGCATAAATTGCTGTAGATGAAAAACAAATTCTACGGTTATGAAAGAGAAGCAGTGCAGCTTTTTGAACCCTGTATTCCTTTTCCATTGACATCCATCTATTTTGATTTTCTAGTAATTAAATGCTTGCTTTGTAGGTTGCTTCAAGACTGTGTGCAATAGATCTTCCCCTCATATATAGAGTAGATGCTCAGGAGAAAATTCTTTGCAACATTATCTTCAGGCTGAGCAGCAGTGTGAAGGCTGCTTATGCCTAATCCTTTGACTTGTGGATGAATTACGAAAATGCTCCTTAGCTCACAACCTTGCTGTGAAACTCTGAAAACTTTTCCACTGTAACCATATATTCCCCCAGGATTATTTCTCAGTTTTCCTCTCCATGTTTTGTTACTTTCCAAGTTTGGTGGTGGATCAGAAATCTACTCAGTTCTAACATGATTAATTTCATTTCCCATCAAAATTCAGCTAGTTTTAAGGAGTGAGCACATCCAGAATTAATTTTCTTGATAATTTGCTTTGGGAGGGATTGATGGCATTAGATATCTGACATTGCATTACTTCACAGAGGGTGAAAACAATGTATTATACAATAGTGTCAAATTTAAGTCTCAAGTTTTGCTTTTAAAGTTTGCAAAGTAAATTATTATAAAGTTAGTATACATATGTATGTGGTACAGATCATCTGTTATCTAAATATCACCTATAAATTAGAAGGGCAATTAAGTACTTCTTTCATCTTCATTCAGTCCTGAAAACAGCATCTTACTAGCAGGATTATTCATATGAGAAAGCAATCTAGCATCTTCTGAAGTCCTGTACCAATTTTTTGTTCTGATTTTTCAAACCCTCCTTATTCAAGCCTTGCAAAATGTTAGGAATTCTGTTCAACTTACTCAACACAGGAAGAGATGGTAAAATCTGAGGCAGGCAGGAGGGATTATTTTAAACTTCTAAGGGACTGAGTAGATATAAATGTACAAATTTAATTAATCTTAATTTGACATAGTTTTATAAGGTCAAATTCACAACATCAGGATATACAGAATATATTTCTTCATCATTAAATACCTAGCTCTTAAAGAGAAAGCACTTCTGAGGCCATGTAAAAGGGACTGCAATGTTAATACCAGTGCAAATGCTTATCAAAACCACATAAAAATTACAGAAAGACCTCAGTGATTTTTGATATCATGATGTCTGAATAAAAGAACAGATCATTCAGCCTTAAACTAGGAAATAAATGTGGGTTTTCTACCACTTGCTTCGTTTGTCTACATAAAATTTATTGACTTTTGAATTGAGAGTTAGGCATCTGCTGATGCAGAGAGAGCTGTAAATTAATTATTTAAGCATTATTGATACTATTACTAGATGCATGCCTGCATTTTTTGTCACCTCTCTGTCTTTAAAATTTTACCGTTTTTAACTTTAAGAAAGTTTATTATAGAAAAAAAAATACATTAGTTGTAATGAAAAAATAAATTAGCTGAGAGTTTGTTTCTATGTTTATGAGGAAGAGGTTAAAAAACCCTGAAACCTGACCAGCTTGAGTTGCACAAATTTTGTATCTCCCAATCAGAAGGATGTGTGTGAATGTAAGTGTAGGTTCAAAGTCAGAGAAAACTATTTCTGAGATTTTCCTGATGAATATGACAGTTACAATACTCAGTTTTGAAAAATACATTTACTGTACAAAAATATTTTTATTTTGGAAATAGTTTCAGCTCGGTGTCTGGTTTTCAAGATTAAAGATGCCCATCCTTAGGAAACCCTGGAGGAAAAAGTCTCTGCAGAGGAAAGGAACCAATTTTCTTTAAAGTTTTCTTTTATCTATTTCTATACAATTTAATTGTGATGACCCAGATAGATACTTCATGCTATCATCTTTTGTTATATTCTGGACAGGGAATACAGTTTAATGACAGCTATAGAAAATGGGAAAATATTTACCACACATACATAATGTTAGCAAACATCATTATAACCATATTGAGAGGAATTTTTATTTATGGAAAAGAGAATAAAATACATTTTGAAAGGAAAAGATATAAAAATAATTTCTATGGAGAATATTGTAGAGTTTAAAATAAACTTTCAGTTTTAGTCAGCTGAAACAGTCAAAGTTGAGGCACAAGAAACATCCAGTATCTTAATTTATACAGTACTGTGATCTGCACAGTTCTCTGCAGGCATAAGGAAGAATGTGGATTCTTTTCCTGGAAAAATCTTAATATTATATAGGATTACTAAGTATAGCCTTATTAGATATAAAAACCTGATAAATATTTATTTTTAGTCTTCAAAACAGGGTGAAAGACAGTATTAGTTGTGTTTCTTACACATCATGTATAAATCTGAAGCTGCATTTTAAAATATCTTCATAATCTCAGTTTTTATATATATATTTTTAAGGCTTAGATTAACCACTGCTACTAAAAATCCATGTTAAGAATAATTGCTTTCTGGTTTAGATGAATTTTCAATCTCTCCTAAGAGACTAGAGAGTTGCCTCTTCTGTATTACGGACTTAAGTAGCAGAAACTGGAAACAAATGTACATAATTGAGAATAGTTCCTCAAGAAGACAAAATTAAGAGTAATCCAGACTGTACCACAATCACCCAAAAGGGTGATTCCAATTACAGCTACATCTGGTAAGAAATTCTGAAATTAAAAGAAGATTATATTTTTGTGGGTAGAAGGAAAAAAAAAATTTCGATTTCACTAAATTTTAAAGGCTGTTCAGCTACTCTTTCTTTTACCTATTTGGGATATCATTGTTATCTATTTACAATACAGTTCTGGAATTCTCTAACTGCTTCATTCAAGTAAATAGGGACTGTGCCTGTTTGTGTCAAGGTTAAATTTAGATGTATAGGGTAAATTATGTTCTCAGTTTCATTTCACTGTAAATACAGAGTAATTGAAATCAATGGACCTACTCCTGATTTATAGGAGTGTTACTAAAGGCAGAATTTGATGTCTCAGGTCAATACCAAGAGTCTTGCACACAATTACATTAGCCTATATCAGCTCTGCAGCCATGTCAAGGATACCACTACATGTAAAGTTGAAGCATCTCTTATCCAGGCTGAAGATTAACAGAATCAAGAACAGTGTTCTCTTAATGGCATTAATAAATTCCCATAATGAAAGTGAAATGAGTTGCAGCAACAGGAGCAACCTTCTGAAATATACAACATAGTCACTTTAGTGCTGATACAGTATACAATGGCAATTAGAAACATAAACACTACCTGCATGAATATAAAGTCATTCTAACATTGAAAGGTTCCTTTGTTTCCTTTTATGACTTAAAAATACTAGAAAGTTTCATAGAAATAAATCACAGTGAATAGGAAACCAAAAAGACAGCAAAGACTAGACATGAGTGGATATTTTTAGCTTCTATTTGAAACCTTATTGTCAAATAAATATCACTGAAGATTATTACAAATGCAAGTAAATTTTATAGATGCAATGATTTACCACCCATTAAAAAACAATTTTAGTGTTTAACATGTTATTTAGTTAAACCATTGAAAATTTTAGAATTAAAATTAGACACAGGTAATATTTTCAAATGAGACAGCTAAAATAAAGTGCTTAAATCAATGCTACAATTCCATGCTGCAAATTGGTATATTTCAGTACCAGAAACCAACCTGAACTAAATTAAGCTGGTCATTGATGGATTCCTAAAGTAAGAATAAATTAGCAATGTCATTGACCTTAGCAAGTAATACGTGTACTGCTTGCAGCACCATTACGTACATGACAAACTAATAGGACAAATATCTGGGTCATAAAGCAGAGCTGGTGGATTGGTGAAATGTGAAGAACGTTTATATTTCCAAGACAGAAAGATTAATAACCATTTCCACTGGTGGAAAGCATGAATTTAATGCAGGGTCTACTATGCTTGGTTCCCCTTTTCTTACCTCACCTTTCCTTGTTATCACACTGTAACTGACCTGGATTTTGCGCAGAGGTTTTTTTTTATTTCTAGCTAATAAAAATTTTACTTATTATTTTGAAAAGTCCTAGCTTTTCACTCTTTTTATCTAGACTTCTAAGTTGATATTGATAATCAGAATGATTTGCATATTATTCTACCCAAATTACAGTTGTGAACGTACTCTCTTCTTATTTATTCCATTTCCAAATAAGAATAAATATATAAGTGTATATTAAAACAAACACACAAACAAACAAACACATGAAAACATTTGAATAGATAAGGATTTCTCATCTAGAGCAAATATAAAAGCTCCATTTCAGTTGTCTTCCCATTCCTGCAGCTTTCCCTTTCCCCCCTTGACAGTTGCCCAGGCTCACACACACACACAAGGAATTCTGCTTGCAGTTCCTCCACAGCAGTCTTTGGCAAGGTCACTTCCAAAACACAAATTTAAGCCAAAGCCAAGTATCTTCACATTTGAAAATATGTATAAACACTCTAAAATAAATCAGTCTGCTCTGTATGGAACATGTCTAAGAAAGGTGAGAAGAGCTCTAGCTACCTCTTTGGAAAAGGGGATAAGGAGAAGCACAAACAGAAAGCAGCACACAAACAGAGAATTAAACAAAACCAGAAATAATTTAAAAGTGAGTTCTAAAGCTTAAAAGAGACTGACTTTTCTGGAAGCTACATGCTTCTGCTTTTCTACACAAAAGTGGCAATTTAAACTTCTCAATGCTATCCACTTAGTATGACCTGAAGTGGCAACCTCCCAGACCCATCCTCCCTTGTATCAAACCTGTCAGCAATAGCAATATTGCTGGGAATTAATTTAGTGCAGTGGATGCTCTCAATGCTTCATTAGATTATCCAAAGTATGACACAATTGGGGAAAAAAAGCTGAAACAAAGTAGGTTTCACTACCAAAAAACACAAGAAAAGCACTAAAGTAGAATTAATTCTAAAAGGGCCTTTTTCATTAATAATCCTGCTTATAATTTTCAGGAAAAGTGCAAATGTAGCAGAACATACAGGCAGCTCACCATCTTTACTCCCTCCCTGAACTTGTTGTCATTCTCAGTATTCCCTGAACATTTGAACTTTCAAGAATTTCAGGCTCTCTGTTTGGTGTTAATGATTTTGAAATATTTCAAAATGTTGAAAATGCTAAAGAAATTTTATCTAGAGCTCCTCCATGCCAAAATTTCAGTAATAATCTAAATGTTCTTTTCTATGAAAGACCAAGTTACCTGTCATTCATGTTGTTCAGGTAGTTCACTGAGAGAAGGAAGAGAAGTAAATCTGACTTTAAGACCAGCAGATAGTGGAAAATTAGAGAGGTAAATCCAGACAACCCCTAATATGTACAGCAGTTGTATTTTTAGGCAGTTGAAGATCTTTCCAATTCAAATTGCACAATATACTTTTTAATGAACTCATTCCAAATGCAGATCAGAGGATACAGCACAAAAATTCACAAAGGAAATATGGTGGCCTAGGTCTGATTAAGAGATTTAAAAGTTCTATACCTTTACTTGAAATTTACTTACTCATCTAAATTACACTATAAAGTCTTTAATTTTTAAAAATGTAAAAGTTTAATTAAAAATTAAATTAAATGAAATTAAACTACAAAATTGTATCTGCATAAGTTACTGATTATAAAAACTATGATCAGAGTAAGCCTATATTTTGTGGCAATTAAGCATCAAGCACCTTTTGTTTCAGTCTCTCAAAACTGTATCAACTTATTCATCCTCATTCACTATAGGAAATTTTAACTGAAATAGATAGGTGGTACTTTCAGTACTGAGGTGTTTGTCTGAAGATGCAGTTTCACTATTGGCATTAATGAAATGTTTAACTCATAAAGAATTTTTCCATTTTTTTATATGAGAATTTTTATTCATAATACAACACAAAGTGCACAAGTACATACAACTAAAAATAATAGATAGTATTTGCAGTAGTGCTCAGGCTTGACAGAAATCTCTTCTTTTACAGTCACTACAAGTATCTTAAATGAGAACAAGATTATGTCAATACTAAGGGCTTTCAAAATCTTACCCCCTATATTATACCAAGCTAAAACACATACACCTTGAAAAGGCAGCACAATATCTACATATTGATATTGTGTCCACAAAGAAAATAATTCTTCCTTTAAAAAGAAAAAATCACTCTGTACATTATAACATTGTACCTCTGTACATTATAAACTAGCTTGTTTGCATAAGCAAGTAGCCTGTTTAGTTGCTTCACTTTCATTGTTTTCAGTGAAATGAATTGCTAGATTTTAATTAATTATTATTTCTATTATTTAATTAATTATTATGTTTAATTGATTATTAATTGTTAGATTTTAATTAGATTCTAATTAATCAATTGGACTATGGAAGTTGGAACAATGGAAGTTGCCATGGGAAAGGGAACCTCAGTCCATCCCACTCCTTCCAGTTTGATGCCAGTGCCAGCAAGAGATGCCCAGAGCCTGGAGAGGGAGTGCAGGTCAGCCAGAGAACACCTGAAGAGCAGCACAAAGGAACTCTGGCCACTCCAGACCACAGGGCAGCTTCTCTGGGGCTCCAACTCAATGGAGTTGGAATGTCTCTATGCAAGCAAAAGCAGCAGGGGGAATTGTCGCCCTGATTTCCTCACTTTTCTGGTGCACTTTACAGCTTGATGTTTTTCATAGTTTTTAGTTATTTCTCACACATGCATGTTTTAATTAGAACATGTTTATGTTAAGACAAGGTTGTTTACATACTCTCTCTTGGAGTAAAAAACAACTGATGGGCAGTTGTCTTGACCAATGGGATGGGAGAGGTGTCAACCTTCTCCTCCAATCCCTGGTCTGTGTAGAAAAACTATAAATATGAAGTCAGACGTTGCAATAAATAATTTTATGCCTTTTCACCAGACAGTGTCTGTGTGTGTCATTGCGTGTCCAACAGCGACAGGGAATAAACAAGGGGAGTTAGAGATGGGATGTGTATGTGATCTTACTTGCATGACATGCAGACCTCGTGGAATGAATGTCTCCTACGAATGGAGTGTTGAAAATAAAGGACACAAAGTCTTCTGGAAGGACAGGTAGAGGAGTAAAGGATGGGGTTTTGCCCCCTTTGTCAAAGACCAGACAGAGTTCATGGAGGTCTGCTTGAGAATGATTTAGGAGCAGATCAAGGGCCTATGGATCATCAGAATTAAAGGAAGGGGAAGGGCAGGTGACAGAGTTATGGGGGTCTGCTATAGGCCACACAACCAGGAAAATCGAGTATTTGAGGCCCTCTAGAGACAAATGGGAGCAGTCTTACATTCACAAGTCCTGGTTGTCATGGAGGATTTCAACCACCAGATACCTGTTGAAGGAACAACACAGCAAGTCATAAACAATTCAGGAAGTTCCTGGGATGCAATGATGGTAACTACTTCGTCCAAGAGATAGAGTAATCCACAAAGAGAGGTGCTATGCTTGACCTTGTTCTCACTAAAAAGGAGGGGCTGATGGGCAGTGTGAAGCTCCAAGTTGTGAAGGAATGTGAAGCCTTGGCTTCACTGACCATGAATTGGTAGAGCTTCAGATTTTTAGGGTGGCAGGGAGGATGTGCAACAAGCTCACCCTTGGACTTCAGGAAGAAAACCTTGACTTCTTCACGGATCTGCTTGGTAGAGTACTATGGGATAAAGCCCTGGAAGCAAGGTGGCCCAAGGAAATTGGTTCATATTCAAGGATCACCTCCTCCAAGCTCAGGAGTGATGCATTTCAACAAAGAGGAAGTCAGAGGCCTGCATGGATGAACAAGGAGCTCCTGGACAAACAGAAATACAAAAAGATACAGGATGGAAGCAAGGATAAGTAGCCTGGAAGGAATACAGGGAAAATATCTGAGCACCAAATGACCATGTTAGGAAAGCTACAGCCTTGTCAGAAGTCTGGCCAGGGATGTCAAGGACTACAAGAAAAGCTTCTACAGGTATGTCAGCAGTGAAAGAAAGAGTGGGGAAAATGTGGGCCCTCTATGGAAGGACACAGCAGACCCAGTTACCCAGAATACGGGGAAGATTGAAGTACTCAACAACTTTTTTGCATCAGTCTTCAGTGGAAAGTGCTCCAGACACACCACCCAAGTCATGAAAGACAAAGGAAGTGACTGGGAGAACAAATAAATATCCAGTGTATGAGAAGATCAAGTTCAAAACCACCCAAGGAACCTCAAGGTGGACAAGTCCATGGGACATGATGAGATGCATCTGGAGGTCCTGTGGGAATGGACAGATAAAATTGCTAAGCCACTATCCAGCATGCTGGAAAAGTGAGGTTCCCACTAATTGGAAAAATGGAAACAAAACTCCCATTTAAAAAAAAAGGCAAAAAGGAACACCCAGGAAACTACAGGCTGGTCAACCTCACCCCTGTGCTTGACAAGATCACAGAGCAGAACCTGCTGGAAGCTATGCTAAGGTAAGGAAGTAGATGATTGGTGACCACCAACATCAAACATGGCTTAACTATAAATTTTTTAGTGCCAAAAAAATTTGATGCTCTTCTATGACAGGACTACAGCGTTGGTGGGTAAGGGAAGAACAAATGCCATCATGGACTTGAACAAAGTATTTGACACTGTCCTGCACAATTTCCTTGTCTCTGAATTGGAGAGGCAGGGATTTATTGGATGGACCAGTCAGTGGATAAGGAATTGGCAAGATGGTCACACTCAAAGATCTTTTGTCAGTGGTTCACTGTCCAGTTGGAGACGTGTAATGAGTGCTATTCCTCAAGGCTCAGTACTGGGGCTGGTGCTCTCCAGTGACATGGGCATGAGATCTGGTACACTCTCAACAAGTTTGCTGACAACACCAAGCTGTGTGATGTGGTCAGCACTCTGGAGGGAAGAGATGTCATCCAGCAGAACCTGGACATGTTTGAGAGGTGGATCCTTGTGAGCCTCCTGAAGTTCAGCAAGACCATATGCAAGGTCTTGGCCCTTGATCAAGTCAATCCCAAGCACAAATACTGGCTGGGCAGAGAATGTATTAAGAGCAGCCCTGAGGAGAAGCCACACATGGAGATGCTGGTGGATGAAAAGCTCAACACGAGCTGGCAATGTGCACCTGCAACCCAAAAAGCCAACTGTGTCCTGCATTAAAAGGAATATNCTGTAATGAATGCTATTCCTCAGGGCTCAGTACTGGGGCTGGTGCTCTCCAGTGACATGGGCATGAGATCTGGTACACTCTCAACAAGTTTGCTGACAACGCCAAGCTGTGTGATGTGGTCAGCACTCTGGAGGGAAGAGATGTCATCCAGCAGAACCTGGACATGTTTGAGAGGTGGATCCTTGTGAGCCTCCTGAAGTTCAGCAAGACCATATGCAAGGTCTTGGCCCTTGATCAAGTCAATCCCAAGCACAAATACTGGCTGGGCAGAGAATGTATTAAGAGCAGCCCTGAGGAGAAGCCACACATGGAGATGCTGGTGGATGAAAAGCTCAACACGAGCTGGCAATGTGCACCTGCAACCCAAAAAGCCAACTGTGTCCTGCATTAAAAGGAATATGACCAGCAGATCCAGAGTGGTAATTCTCCTCCTCCCCTCTGCTCTTTTGAGACTTCATCTGGAGTACTGCATCCAACTCTGGGGTTCCCAGCCTTAAAAGAGAAAGTTCAGAGGATGGCCACTGAGATGATCAGAGGGCTGGAATGCATCTCCTGTGAAGAGGGACTGAGAGAATTGGGATTCAGTAGCCTGAAGCTCATGTTCCAGTACCATCAGAGAGCCTACAAGAGGCCTGAACAGGGACTTTTTGCAGGGACGTGTGGTGAGAGAATAAGGATATATGGCTTTAAATAGAAAGAGGGTAGGTTTAGATTAGATATTTCTTCTCTGTAAGAGTGATGAGACACTGGAACCCACCTCTGAGAGAAGTTGTGGATACCTCATACCTGGTGATATTCAAGGCCAGCCTGGATGGGGCTCTGAGCAACCTGGCCTAATGGAAAGTGTCCTTGTCCATTGCAGTGGGGGTTTGGAACCAGATGATGTTTAAGGTCCCTTCCAACCCAAACTATTCTATAATTCTTAGATTCTATGAGACAGGCTGTTCCCCTGCAGCTCATGGAAGGCCATTGTGGAGAAAATAATCACCTGCAACCTGTGGAAGGCCCAATGTTGGAATAGGTGAATGTGCCGGAAGGATGTGGGAAGACTGCTCAAGCAGGATCCAGGCAGGATCTGTGGTCTCATGGGGAGAGGAGCCCACCCTGGAGATGGTTTCCTGGCAGGAATGGTGACTGAGGGGGACCCACACTGAAGCAGTTTGTGAAGAACTGCATCCAAAGGGAGTGACACACATCAGAGGAGTTTTCGAGGTCTGTCTCCCATGGAAGGGATTCCACACTGAAGCAGGGAAAGAGTGTGAGGAGTCCTCCTCTTGAGGATGAAGGATTGGCAGACACATGTGATGAACTGACCACAGGCCCCATTCCTCATGTCCCTTCACCATTGAGGAAAAACAGGCAGAGAACCTGGTTGTGAAATTGAGCCCAAGAAGAGGAAACAGATGGGGGGAAGGTGTTTTAAGATTTGGTTTTATTTCCCATTATGCTACTCTGATTTGATTGATGATTAAATTAATTTTCCTAAATTGAATCTGTTTTTCCTAGGGTGGTAACTGGTGAGTGGCTTCTCCCCGCCTTGATCTCAACCCATGAGCCATTTTTTTATATTTTCTCCCCCCTGCCCAGTTGAAGAGGGGAGTGATAGAGCAGCTTTAATGGGTTCCTGGTGTCCAATCAGGGGTGAAACCACCACAAGCTTTTTTTAATACCACATGACTAGGAAAAGCTGTCTGTTGCACAGAGATGTTTCATATGATAATAACAGAAACTTCTGGAAAAAGCAAAAAAAATTCCTGTAATTCAAGCAAGTACATTAATTCAATTGCCTAATTTTAAGTATGTGCTGAACTGTCATGTATTTTAATGAAACTTCAGCTTTATACATAAGGCTATTGAAGACATTTTCTGCTGCTAAATGGGAGCAAGGTATGGTTGTAAAGGGTTAATAATTGTTTGCTCTGATTTTCTTTGCTTTCCTTTGCTTTTCTCCTCCCTGTTCATTTGTTTGTACTTTCAAGTGCCTTTTATATCTCCACTTTACCTAATAAGCTTTAAAAATCATCTTCTTAAAAAATAAGAAGAAAAGAAATTGGATTTTTTTTCAGATGGAATTGCTTTTGCTCTAAAATATTCTGGGAAATAGTCTCTGGGAAATAGACTCTTGCATGCAACACTGAAATGTTCTATGGTACAATAATTAAAGCATTGCTTCAGATTTATAATTGTATAATTGATGGGTACATGAAAAATATTCTTACTCAAGAATTTTTTTTTTGTCAGCACTTTTGTTTATTATGTTGGTTAATTTCTGAAAAGAAAAACAATCCTGTTCATATGGACACATTGCATGTCCATTTTACTGCTTTTAAGCGCTTGGTAAAAGTAGATGCACAGACTGCCAAGTGATCTCTGTGAAATCTATAAAATCTTGATGAAAGGACTATTGAATTGTTGGGAAAAAAAAAGGCTTGAGGCAATTTAAGCTTTTACCTAAGTTAAACACAAGACACAAACAGACAGGAGTAGAACAGCTCTGTTCTAGCTTACAACATGCTTTTTTTAGGTGGCCTCTGGAAGGGAAGGAGGGAAGGCAACAGTATTACAGGAGCAAGTAAATGCTGTTTGTTCTATGATACCCATGTAATTGAATCTAGGCACACAATTAACTTTACATATTAAGAAATTTGTCTGGTTCTTCAAGTCCTGTGGGAATTTTGCCATTCAGGTCAACAGGAAGAGAAGAGGAAAGAGTTAGTAGGATTATTTCACTCTAAATTAAATTAAACTTCTGTGTACAGGATAAGACATAGAAGTAAAAACATACAGCTAGGTACTATGCTGCGTAACAGATATTTCATCTTTTCCCTAATATTTTGGCTCATAATCATAGAATCCTTTGCAAATATTATTTGGTCTCTATGATATACTTTTAGGGAATGAAAAGGAATTTTCTCTGCTTACAAATTTTTCAATAAAAGCTGCATGAATGAATTTTCAAAATTTCCATACAGTTTTGAGAATTTATTTTATTATATTATTTCATTATACTTTAGAATTTTTAAAGAAAACAATCTATATGTCACTAGTAAAAAGAATGCTATATATATGATGAAACTGATGCAATTCAGAATTCACATGCTCAATTCATCTAATACATTTTAGACCCACAAACAGAGACTTTTAGGGAAGTTGGCTTTATGAGGATGAATTATCAAATGCAGGATAAATAATATCAGAAGCCTGTGAAAAGCAGCAGACTAAAGATATGAGAGACTGACTTCCCATTATCAAAATGCATTGACAACAGATGAGTAACTGTATCCACTATTTCTTGAATACTGGAAAATTTTGTAATATTTTCGTGAACATTTCCTCTTAAAAACAGACAATCAAACAAACAAACCAACAGAAAACCCCAAACAACAAATTCACACCAAAACCAAGGTCCAGCTGGTTTAGTTTCAGCAGCCGTGTACAGTAAATGAAAGCAGTTCTCTTTCCCAGCAATATAGATGACAAACAAGGTCCATGTGCATGCCAAGTTTTTCTGCAGACATTGTAGCACAAAATAGAGAAGGTTTAATCCCTAATAGCACAAAGAGTTGCATTGGCTTGAACTCAGCTATGAGAAACAGAGCAGTTACTGTGTTTTTGCACGTAGCTGTTTCATGCACGGCCAGTGAATTACTTCTGATGCATTCATATTTTGGGAATTTACAAAACCAGAGGGAAGGAAGGAATAAACATCCTCAGGAAAATAAGATACACACACTTCTTTAAATACTCATCCAGCAAACAGACAAAACTCATAAGCAAATGAAGTTCCTTCAACAAACCATATATTATTTGGCAATAGTTGTTTAATCCTTTTAATTAAAAAATTCCAGTGTAAGAAATTTAAGCCAAGGTATTTAAATTCAAATACTTTTCATAATTATTAGTATGTGTCACCACTACATGCTAATTTGACAAAGTAAAAAACCTTAATAAAACATTTTCCAATTTTTCCACCTACAGATCTCCCAAACATATAGTGATGGATCCGTAAATAAAGATATATAGCAAATCATGTTCATGACTTTTTCTGTCTACTGGATAAGTGTTGATGTTATCCAAATATCCCTTTTGGGTACAGGATTTTTAGAAAGTATTTGGCATACAGAAGTTCTGTGCTAAATTGAGGATTAAATAAGTTATTTCAAAGCCACTGAAGCAACTGGAACTGGAGTCTAAGTACCTCTGAAGATCTGAGCATTTTGAATGTGAAACATTCAAAGTCTGCTTGGCCACCATTTAAAAAATCCAAAACAACAAGGACAGAATAAACATAAAAGCTTGGGGTTTAGCATGATGGAATTGAGACACTGAGATGTTCTCTGATACTTAGCCTAGACTAAAGCCGTCCTTTTTCTCCTGTCTTCAGAACATCTAGTAGGCATTCTCAAAATACATCTAATAGACTAGATCTCTAGTTTGTACTCATCTTTTGTGTCCAAAAAAGGCTAACAAAGATGGTGAAGGGTCTAGAAAACATCTTAGCAGGAGTGGCTGAGGGAACTGGAATAATTTTTTTCTGGAGAGTAGGGAGCTCAGGACATCTCATTGCTCTATACAACAACCTGAATGGTGGTTGTACTGAAGTAGGGATTTGTTCTTTTCTGGCATGTCTCAAGTGAAAAAAGGGAGAGAAAATGGCCTTAAGTTGTACCAGAGGACATTCAGATTTGTTATTAGTAAAAAAAAAATCACTGAATTAGTAGTTAAGCACTGGAAGAAGTTGCTCAGGGAGGTGGTGTGGAGTCAGTCTCTGGAGTGTTCAAGGGGGATCTGCATGTGTCACTTGTGGTTATGGCTTAGGGGTTACTACTGCTGTTAGATATTTATTACTATCTATTATTGCCTATTATTGTTAATGTTAGATATATATTACTATATATTTACTGTTATTATATGTTTATCTGATGTTAGATATTAATTTACCCTTAGACATTTATCTCATGTTAGATGTTTATTTTAGATTGTTAGGTACTTGTATTTAGAATAGACACTCAACAAGGTAAAGGCCTTGTCGAGCCCCTAAAGGTAGGAAATGTCACTTTAGGTTTTAGCTTTTACAATTTTTAGATTCTGTGCTGTTTCAAGGGGTAGTTTTAGGTTTCATATTAAATGCTACTGAGTTCTCTTCACAGAGTAGAAAGACAAAGCATTTCCTTCTCTAGCTCGATACCAAGGAGAACTTTCAGGCCCAAGAATGAAAACAGCAGTGAAGTGAGAAGAAAAAAGGAGGATGGAGCTTCATAACCTGAAGCTGTGGTTGGACATTTGATTTTAATGTGCTAATGGACCAGAGCCTATGAAAGTGTGGGACTTTGTGATCGGGCACATTTGTGACCATTTGGGGCATCTTGTCCCCATTTTGTGACTATTTTGGGGCATCTTGGATGTGGTCCAGCTGGACTCTTGTGTGGCCCAGGTGTAGTCATTGAGGCCTTTTAATAAATATCTACTTTATCCTCTTCCTCTGTCTAGTCTCTGTTCCAGGTCAGCGTCCTGAAGGCATCAGTTCAATGGTGCTGGATAGATGGACTAGATGGTTTTACAACCTTGATGGCTCTGTGATTCTGTGATTTTTAGAAAATGTTATGAGAGTCATGACTTTACTCAAAATACATCAATTGAATGTAATGCTCTGTTCCTCTTTCTAGTCTCAAAAATCTCCCAAAGAGAAAAAAAGTAAGTAGAAATACTACAATTAAGCTTATAACTGTAATATTCTTCCTGGTCCAGAAATTTTTGATTCTTCAAGAAGCAATTAACTTGTCTTCTACATTTTTCTAAACACCAGACAATGATTTTTGGACATTCTCCAGTCCTTCATTTGTAGACACTATTGTGATTTGGCAAAAAAAAGCACAGGGAAAAAAAGAAAAAGAAAAAAAAAAATAAAAGAAACGAAAAAAAACATTTGGACACAAAAGGAAGATCAAGAATCTAAGCCAGAATCAATTGGCTCAATTTTAAATACATTTTCTTTCTGTGTCTCATGAGTTATACACCAAACCAAAAGACGGTTATAAAAATCATAAGTAGAATCCCTTGCCTTGAGTACTAATAATACCTGTTGGTCAATACAACTATAAAAAATATGGACAAAATCTTCCAAACTTCAGGGGAAAAAAAAGGTAATTTAAAGTTTATATTAATTTGAAGTTGTAATGGATATAGCAAATACATATCAAGATAGAATATTTACATACAATTGAGACACCACTACGCAAAAGTGCAAGATAAATACCAGAACCTAAGTCTTCATTACTTTGGTCTGATTTTCTACAATCTTGAAACCCTTTTATCATCATAATTTTTTTATAACAACAATGTAAAGATAGAGCTAAAAAATAATTAGCATCTTACAGACATGACTAGACAATAGCAATGTAGTGGAGAAGCAAACCAATAATAAATACTTTAGTATGTGCTTTATTACAAGAGCAAATTCCATACTGGCTTGTTGGTTGGCCTCTTTACATACATAGAATGGATACTAAGAGGGTAAAGAAAGTTTGGCCCATTTTTTTTTGGTGAGGTTTCTGCATGTTTCAGCATATTGTGTAGCTAGTTGCATTTTTCTGCGATCCAGGGATGGAAGTTTGGTGTGTGTATATGTAAAAATTATCATTAATGTTTGGCAAAGATGTGCTCCACTTTTATTAGATGGAATGTGGACAAGAATGCAGACCTTCACAATGCATATTTGAGAAATCAGAATATTTACAGACTCGCAAGCATATTTTTACTGCATTGTTAGCATATAAGTGACAAATCATTGTTCTAAATTCAGGCTTAAAAATAAAAACTTTTAAGAAACCACCACATTTTTTTAAATTGTAAATTGATAATTGATTTGATATGAAAAAGTTTCAGTCAAAGTATGAAGTTGTTTGTGACATTCAAGAGAAATATTTTCCACTTTGGACTTTAATATAATAAATAAATCCCAGCAAAAACCAAACTAACTTTGAAGATAATTAGGTTATTGTTAAATGCATTTTGATTAATCATTAATCAGACTACTGAAACATGCTTAAGAGATTAAAAACTTTTGAAGTCCAGTTTATTTACAGGCCAAGAATTCCACAGAGATGAGGTTTGATCTTTCATCTCTATGAATGTCCTTTTGCCATTAATGTCTTTGAAAAATGGACATAAATTGCCATTGTATGCAAAATTATGATATGGCTGTATTTTATAACAACTCTGCCTTTCAACAGAGACAAGCAGTCAATAATTAGACCCACTGAATCAACTACATGCATAGTTTCAGCCCTTATTTTGTGACAATATTTCCAAAATATTGACGTATACAAGGTACATGTTGTGCTACACACAGCACTAAGACAGAAAAGACGCTAATTTCAGTTTGAAAAGACTGCAGGCTAAACAGAATGCAGGATAGTTCAAGTGCATGCAGACTAGACAGCACTAGGGAGCACAAGGAAAAATGCAATGGTGCTAATCACCATAAACTGCAATGCTTTCAGATCACCAGCTGCCAGACATGCACCAGCTTTGGAGAAATTGTAGCAAAGAAACATCTCAAAAGAAATTATTCCTGGTGTATGTTAAAAAACCCTATGTAAATTCTGTTTTTACTAGTCTCATTTACCAGATCCTGCACATATTTTATGGAAGTACAGTAATTTTTATATTTTAGTCAACACTAGTAATTCTCATATGTGTCCTTTTCCAATGGCTTTGACTGTATATAAGTTTAAATGTCTACTCAAATTTTAAAGTTTTTCAGAGTAAGTAATGCCTAGTAATTAAAGAATAAAGTCACTTACATTTTATGAATTATTGCACTAGGCTGATTATTTAATATGGAAGGGGGATCAGTACTGAAAAGTGGCATAAAACCTAACATCTTATTAGAAAAAAATAGCAATTTATGATAATATTAAAAAAAAAACCAACAAAACACCTTGGATATTGTTCCTTTATACCTAGTAACAACACGGTTAGTATTTTATGTTTTCTCAGAAAAGGAGAGGATTTATCGTGGATCACTGTTGACAAAAGTATCCTGGAATCAGGAGACAGGGCTTCAGCTTTCTAGATGACGAAAAACTTCTGTAACTTTGGGAAGTCACTTGGGACATTTTTAAAATTCTTTAAGATTTTTAAAAGGTATTTTCCAGACAGGGCACAGCATGACTTTGAAAAATGTAGTACCTAATACCTACTGAAATAATGGGTCTTACACATTCATGCTTCTGTCAGTTCCGCTAGGAACTTGTCTGGATCATTAGGTACCTAAATACCCTGAACAAATCTGGCCCATAACTGACTTGCAGAAAGATTTTCTATCTGCAGGAAAGGTAACAGGTAATAGTATTCCCTTATGACATTGGTATAAGGAAACATGCATTAAAGATTGCAGCACTGCTAGATTTAAAGCATGGGATGATATATCAATATGTAAGACAGATCATTAAAAATGTCATTACACAATATAAATGGTGCAGTAGTATCTAGAAAACTGCAGACAGTAGTGCCCAGCCTGTACCAGAGATGACACTGCAGAATTAAAGGTGCTTTAAAGACTATGACAAAAAGGATTAAGTGCATTGAAAAAAGGCGTGAACTGAACTTGAGAAGAGTTGAAAGAATTTCAGAGACTGAAAAACAAAAAGGAAACTAAACTTTCAATCAAGATCTTAAATGATCTGGTATGCTCGCTCTTCTAATCACCTATACTTTGTACCAATTTTCTTGCATTCACACATTAGACTAACACTTTAGGTATTATCTTTTTTTTTATGCACTATTTATCAGATATTCTATAGTAACAAAGGTATTTTATATTAAAAAACAATATATGTATGTGTTCAATTTCAAAGTATATCTTTGTCTCTGCTGTTGTGTTTGTTTGTTTGTCCTGAGTTGGCCATCCTCTTTTCTCTATTACTACTCATCAGATCAAAAGAACACTTAAAATGTCCATTGAAACAGGTGTGAATTTATTGCATGGCACTGCTAATGACTGAAGACTTTGCATAGACTTACTGTACTGGTGAGACAACTGTTAATAACCTGTATGACAGAAGATAATATAAAAGCAATGCATGAGGGAGTTAAAAATGTCATAAATACTCTTACAACATGACAGACTATGTCTAACCAATCTGTTCTGGATCAGCTACCTTTAGAATGTTTTCTGAAAATCTTTTTCCTATTTTTTTTTTCTTACATTTTCTGCTTCAAATATACTGTATTTGTATTTTACTAACACTTCATATTATCTTAGAGGCCTTTTGGACCAGGATGTCTCACAACAGCATCTTTGTGTTGCTGTTGCTTTGTCAGTGTTTAAAAGTAAGGCTGTTATCCTGAAATGGAGAAATCCACTTTTGGCATGTGAGTAAAACAATTCCATTAGAAACCGGTAAGGTAAGGCAACTCTTATTAGGAAAGAGAGCAAATCTAACAAATAATCTCAGTTTTAATAAATTACTTTGAAATAGAGAATACAATGAGGAAAGATCACTAAGAAAATTGGACCTGAATCTTAATTATCACCAAACGTGTTACATCCCACTAAACGCTTTAAATTTATGTGACAGTTATCATATTGACAGAGTCTGGAAAAACAAGAGCAATTAAAACCCTTATAATCAGCTTGAAAGTTTTTAAACATACTTCAACATTCACCAACTAGAAATGACTATCATATTTTTTATATCTAAGCAGCATTATTAAAATCCTTGAAGAAGTAAACTGCCAGAGACTATTAGAACCAGTATTCTGTGAAAGATGTTTCTTTACTCACATCTCAAAACAGTGACAATATTTAGCTGATGCCACATGAACTCCAGCTTTTAAATGTGCTGTTCCTAATCAGTGGTAGAGAGAACTTGTATTTTGGAATAAAAATAACCAAATCACTTTCTTCCCTACACATCTATTTTCCTTTCCATTACTTCAAACATAGAACATTTGTGGTTTATTTTGAACATCAAACCATGAATATATGATCATGCATTGTAATATATTACAATACATTGTGATATATCTTTGTCTATTATAGTTCTAAGCAATCAGATGGATTTATATATGTTTCACAATTCCTATCTGTGATGTCTGTTTTGCTATGGACCTGAAAGCCTGTGAAGTCAGAACAGGCCCAATGAACTTTGCAATGCTAAGTATAGTGATGTTTGGTTCAGTACTTGACAGGGAAAGGAACTGCCTGAAATCCAGAAAGAGTGTGGTATGTATTGCAATCTTTGTGAGACGCTTTGTTTTAAAGACTTGTCATAGGATCTTATATTTTTTATCGCTTTAAAATTCTTACCATATGTAGAATATATGAGGCAAATAACAGTTTCATTAAACAAGTATTTAATTTCATTCTGAACATACTTTAGGTCCTTGATAAACTGTCATGTAGAGAAAGGAAGCAACAAATAGAATTCTACTTTAAAGAACATTTTACTTTTTTTCTCAGTCCTAACACTGTAAAGTTCTGACACTTCCCGGTAGAAATACTAATAACACCTGAGATATTTTTCAGGTAGCGAACTCCAGAATATATATAAGTCAAGGAATGTCATAATTACATATTTCCCTATGTTTCAAAAGCTTAAATGAAAATGTCCTTTTAGGAATAATATTAACATTTTCTTGATGAGAGGTACAATGTTAATGTTATGTACTGCATGAAAACCAGATCATTGCCTAAAGGAGTTTGGTCAAGACAAGGAAGAAATAAGGTAGAGTTGAAATCTATTGTAATCTCTTGTAATCTTCCTTAGAAAGTCTTTTCCCAGCTGAAGAAAAAAACTCCAAATAGATCTGCTTCTGCTTTAATTTTGCTGGGTTGAATGATTTTGCATTGAGATCTACAGATGGCTCCCTGAAGCTGTGATTCCCCATTACATCTCAGCATGTCTGCAGTTCAGACATTGTCAGCAGTGAAAGCACTTGTAACTGTACATAGATTAACTTGCTTTCATTATGTTCCTCTTAGAAAAATCACCTCCCATTCCCTTATCCCTCAAAGTGTGTGTCCCTCAAAGTACAATTTGTTCATATAAAGCAAAAACAATACAATTGCTGGCATGAGCCAAAGACACCCATGAAGACTGTAGGTTATGGGAGCCTTTTCTTCTTTTCTGTGGGAGGGGTAGGCATAGGGGCTGCTGCCTAAGACATTGTGAGCCTGAGAAATTTTCTGTAAATTTTAGGCAAAGTGACAATGATAGGAATATTCAAGCCATCCAGGCATTTCCTATGCAGTGAGAAAGTGAAGAGTTGAGGTTTTTTTTTAAATTTTGCATCACTTTTGTCTTAACTTTTCTGACTAGCATGGTATAAGTTGGTAAAACTTAATTCTGAAGTACTGTTGATGTTCTTACCATTGTGTAATTTAGCACTTAAATCCAGGGAGAGAATAAAGGTGGAAAGGAAAATCTGTTATGTTATGCAACAAAACACTAATAGAAAAATGCATATAGAATGAGCAAACTTCATACAGGCAGAAGAAAACATCCTAGGAAAATGAGAACCTTAAAGAAGATAATTTGAAAATAATATGATGTTTGTATGCAAATAAGATACTGATGATCTCCCTTTTCTTACAGTATATTCAACTAATTTGCCACGAGGCAATGTAAAAAGCGATAACAGCGAGCTAGTAGAGCAAGGAACCTTTGAATGTTCAAAGGAGACATTCAATCATTTATGACTCACAGTATAATGTGGTGTGAAATTATTATAATACTTTGGGAAACGGCCTAGTTAGCACAGAGGATGTTCCACTCTGCATGGCTGCTTTGTTCTCTGTGGAGGAGCATCCAGTGCTCCCTGCAGGTCCACTTGCTCTCTGTACAGGTGAGCAGCTAGGCTGGCTCACTGGCACATAAACCTCCCAGATGAGCAGAGAAAAGCAACAGGAAGATACCTGAAAGAATTGTATGACTTCCTGTTGGAGTGATGCTTACATGGAAGTAGCAACTTTTAACCCAAAGGACCACAAAGTTTACAACAAACTGAAATTCCAATTGCTTTTTAAGTGTCTGTACAGAGCAGCATCTCTGTAGTCAGGCCAGAACAAGTTGCCCTAAACACTTAAAAAGACCCAATCAATTGCAAGGATTGCTTGGCTCTTTTTTCCTTCTTTCTCACTCCCAACAGGGAAAGTCATTGATTGTTAGTGAAATTTTGTAATTGTGATGAGACAGAAAGAACTCCTAGACCACTTCTCAAATAAGAGCAGAACTATCAATCAACCAACCAACAAACCAACCAAAAACTTGCCACAATGTTTATAATGCAAACAGTAACAAAAAATTAATTCTGGTGAGGTTGCCTAAGCAGTTTTGATAAACAGTTGTTGAATTGTCTTGGAAAGGAAAAGTAATATTTCAAAAGCTATAATTTGCAATTTAGTTGCAGTTAACTAGCAATGTATAGTGCATTCTTATTAAAGTGCAGAAACAAGCAACAATTACTTTTGTTTATTATTTTTTAAATATAGAACCCTTTTTCTCAAATTTTTATTTCAGTCTTTGAAATCTGTAGAATGAATGGCACTTGAGGAAACCTCTCTCTTTTCTTCCATTTTCTGAAATTCAAACTCTTTTTTTTTGGGGGGGGAACTGCCAGAAATTAAAAAATAAAAATAAAAAAAAAAAAAAAAAGCTATTCAGAGGACTGAATTCACAACTATAAGTGAGTGCAAGAGGAAACAGAAATTCTCATATGTCTATTTTGTAGTTGTGTAATAGCAATTCAAGAATCTGCTGCCTCTAAGCTGAAATGTGCTGATGGACTGTAGGAAGTAAATTATTTCAGCACTTGTAACTGTGTAAGTTTGTTTATACTGTGGTACATCCTGAATTGTAAGAATGGACATGGAGAAATTTTTAGAAGCTGATATAGACAGTCAGCAAGCTCAGAAGGGTGGGACACTGAGCAGAGGCATGGGTCTAAATAGCTGTGATAATACAGTTGTTTGGCTGTAGTTTTAATTTTTTTATATGTTTCAGCATTTTATATAAAAATATTAACTCCACTTGTCAGCAGGAAAATGTTTGATTTTAGATGCAAAACTATGGTATAACAGTGAGCATAAAATCCAAAATAACCCATATATAAATGCAAATTGAAATGTAATACAATTATGAAATTGGGGTAATCGTCAGGAAAAAAAAAAAATCTCTTTCATGTATCAAAGAATTCTTACTCTGTCAGTTTTGAAAATGTTGCACAGTTTCATTCTCAGACTGCCCAGTAATAGATTCATAGCCTAAATGCTGAAATATTTGTAAAGTGTACACTTAAATCTCATTGAAGCTGGTAGAAATCAAGCATTATCTGAAAATTTTTCTGAAAAGAGGTATGTTTTCTTCTCCTAGTGAAAAATCTAATTCCTGGAATCTAATTCCCAGTTGCCCTCTTAACATATGTATTAGTGAAACCAAAGGATAAAAAAGAAGAAATAATTAGAAGCTTGTAAATAAATCTTTCAATCAAGTTTGATCTCAAACATTAGAATTTTTTTTGTGCTGTCTGCACTGGATTTGGATCCATGGAACTTCTCAGACCACTTATAAAACAAACCATTTATTGCTGTTTCTTAATGTGCAGGTACGAGGTGATATTACTTGCTCTTTTTCACTTTGCTATTTATGTAACTGAAAAAAATCTTGTGATAATAACCCCTTGTAAAAGCATATAAAAAGGCTTTTATGAATAATTATTCATGGCTTCCATCTGTTTAAAGTAATTAAAGCAGATGATATTTGACCCACTAACTTCAAGATTTTATTTTTGTTTTTTCTCTAGCAAAGGATAGTAGCAATTCCCTTGAAGCCAATTTCTCACACGACTATAAAGAACAGAAGACTTCAAAGTGCCTTTCGAACTGTAGTGTATAGACCAAACCTTTCTGGCAATGTAGAGTTAAATTCCACACCAAAGTAGCTTGGAACTGTGCATATTGTACTACATTCATATTTGCTAATTTTGTATTCATATAGGAAACTAAGCTAATGAAAATTCTGTACTGAGGAGGCTCCAAAATAGCAGTTAATGCAGTTTTTGGCAACAGTAAGTCATAGTGACAATCAGGCCAAAAACTTCTCAGTGTTTCTGTGACACCAGGGAAATGGAGATTTTCTTAATCTTCAAGATCGCAATCAACTCAACCACCTGCACTGTAATAGAGTTTTCTTAGAACCAAATTTAAATGGTTTCTCAAAGGGCTGTAAAGAACCTCTGCTTCCATTCAATCCAGACATGCATCAACCTGGTAAATACCTAATTTGCACATAACATTATGTAAAATGATCTTGTTATTGTGCTTTTTTAAACATATTGAACTGAGCTTAGACATAGTTTAAGCACACATGAGTGGGTATGATGTTTCTTTTCTTGAATTAAAAAATGTCAACAGTACCAGGAGTCATAGAATTATTATGTGGTTGCATTAACTATGTTGTATTGTTGTCTGTAAGCCCCGCCCCCCCAAAAAAAGTTTTACCATTAACCTGTACAGAGTTTTCAAAATGCAAGGTGGAGCAATCATTAGCAAAAATGTTGACACTGTCGTCTTCTCTTCATGGGGAGCAAAAATCTTTGGGCTTGATAGAGGGCATTCTGTGGGAGGTAAATAAGGTTGGAAGAAATGGTATGGGAGAGGGTTTCTTCTAGTTTAACACATCTGTGTCAACAGGCCCTGAGAAAAATGGAGACAGAGAATATGAGAACACCTTTTGAATCAAGACATTTCTGTGGCATCTCTTTTCTTTCTATCTCTTTCTTAATTTGCTGGATGCTGCTCTTACCATGAGGCCAAGAGGGAGAAGCAAACACCACTTTTGATGGACCAATGAGCTGAAGCTTTACAAATTATCCTTAAACTAGTCCAATTACACATGTTCAAAAACATGTCAAGCAATTGTGATTAATATTGAATTCCCTTCCCTTCTTTTCTCTTCTCACACTGAAATAAACAACTGAACTAGTATGTAATTAGCCAAATATTGCACTCAACTACATCTGAAATGTTACCTTTTCATCCATTTATTTCAAATTTGGGACTTAACTCCATGACTGGTCCAACTGACCCATTTTCCTGCTTTGATTTTTTTTCATATCTGAGGAAGTTCAAAGCTTTGCACAGCTTTGCACTTTTCTATATTCTCCTGTGTACCACAGTTGTGTGTATTAATCCTTCATCTTGAATAAGAAATTTTTATTTCAACTTTCAATACCTTGTAACTTTTCCAAAACTTTCTATGTAGATTTCTCCAGGCTCATACTCCTCATCCTGGAAAAGCATATTGCATTGTTTAACTAAAATGTTTCCATGAACTCTTAATTAAATTGCAGTAACCTTGTTAAAGAGGTAGTTTCATTAATTTTTTGTACAGTGCCAAGGAGCATTTCCTACACCAATGCCGCTGTGTAGTTTATCATGGAGCACTGTGTTGTCAACACACTTTCTAAAACAGTTACTTTCCCCTAGCATTCAGAAGCAGCTGCCTTTTAGATTAAATAGATCTACTATTTAGTAATTCTCAGAAATGCCCCTCAGAAGATTAGAAAAGGAAGCGTAGAAGGTTATTTAACACACTCTGCGTAGAGAATTTAGATAGCAGACTGTAATTATCCAAATTGGAATTCAGCCAGCAGATGAAGGCTAATAGCAATCTTCTCTGAAAAATACCATGCAATCTTTCAGGACCAGACATGGCAGAAAAGTCTTGTTTGAAACATGACAACTGCAAGAGCTCAGTGTCTCTAACATTTTGCTTGGAATAGTAGTTTAGTTCAAATTCTAGAAAGTGCTTCCAACAGAAACAACACCATTTCCTGCAACTCCAGTAATATATTTTTAAGTCAGCTAATAAAGTACAACACAGTCTCATTGTACCTCAAAAGTACTCTGAAAAGTGCCCTGATTTAGAAAATATTTATGGTTCTTCTGTGTAGCAGAGAAGGCAACATGTACAGGCAGCTCTTCTGTGGTTTTCAGTCTTTGGAGAAGAGAATTCTGGACGTAGGTCCATTAATCAGAAAAACGCATTAATTGATTTTTAAGTTCAGTCACTGTCAACATGCAAAAATCTCTTGACAAGGCTCATCACCAAAATCTATTAAAAATAGTTTACCACAGATGGAAAGATCCTTTTATGAACTTAAAGATGCTAAAATATAAGACACAGAACAGGTGATGATCACTTGCTTAGATGATGAATCAAAAGTGGGGTTGCTGCTTTCAGATTAGCGATGGGATCAGTTTTCCTTACATCTCTATCCTCAATAGAATAAGGAGTACACAGAGAAATTTGCAAGACTGGAGATGTTAAGATCTTTTGGGCAATCAAATGATGCACCAATGTCAAGGTACTCCAGAATGTCCTCACAAAATCAATAGGTGCGCAAATGCAGAAGTAAGCAAGTTTTAGAGATTATTATACAGAGATTTTAGAGATTATTAGGAAAATATAACTAAATGACACCTGCTGAACTTGGAACTCAGAGTATTGACCTCAGACACATCAATAAAATTTATTTGAAATTATTGACCTCATGTTCCACAATCAGGAAGAGTAAGACAAAGAGAGTGAAGCATACCCACTACGGAAAACACTGATGCACCCCTATCTTTAGCACTGCCCGGAGTTCTAATCTTATGTTAAGAAAGGCAAAATGATATTAAAGAAGATACAGAGATGGGAAAATAGCTGATCTTGGAACTGAAGTAGTTTCTTCACAAGCAAAAATTAAAATTCCAGGTCTCTTCTTGGAGAAGGTGGCAGTCTGGAAAGAAGGTATCAGAGCAGTATGTTTCTCATTTTCATTCAGGATATTTTCTTTGAGCTTTGTCAGTCATTGCTCTGGGAACCTTGGAAAAATAGATTTCATTCACCCGGCGAAGCACAAAGGCAAAAATGGTAGAGGATATTCTGTTTCCTTGAAGGACTGCTGCCACGTGTGAAAGCTGTTCTGCAGGCACAGATGTGTGCCCTGGCTGGGGCACAGATATTGTGTGGAACCAGAGCAAGGCTGGTATGTCTGAGTCATTACGCCTAAGCAATCTCTGCAGAGCAAATACTGTCTAGTTTTTCAGGTGGTTATAGCCTGGACAGACAGGGGAAGATTTTCATGGGGGGAATGAAAAAAAAAATTGAAAAAAAGCTCTTCCAGAGAATCTTAAAGACTCTATTCTAAAGCTGGTGAATAGTGGAGTTTCTACATTACAGAATCTGTAAATTAGTGTCCAGACAATGAATTTTCTCTCATACTATCCTCTACTTCCTTCTCCATTCAGTGCAGAAGAGTTAAGCACAAGTACACGGTATTAGGGCGGTGGAATGATAATTTGGGTATTTTTATCAGTTGTGATTTTTTTGCCATATTATGTCAATAAGAAACTTCTTCTATGATAATACCTCATTATCATATTAAAAATGGTTGATTGTATCTGTTTAGTCATACTTTGCCAGAAAGGTGACTCAAAAAGATTGAAAATTTGAGATTAAGTTAAACTTTTAAGCTTCACTGGCTGCCTTTACATTTGCACAGATAATGCTACATTTTTCTTCAATAATTTTTTTGTCACTGCTGCCTCCATAAGTGGATGTCTGGAAAAAAATATAGCATTGCTACAGTTGTATTTCCAACACAAATTTCCTTTTTTTCCTCCTTTTGAGAATGTATATATTTAACTGCATTGTGAAAGATTAGACAGATAAAGAAGCTTTCAGCAGAATCACAATACAGGTAATTAAGGGTCTATCAGCATTTCCATTATGAACTCCATTTAGTATTAAGGGCTTAGCATTTTTCCATCATTTCAGAAAATGTCAAGCTGAAAGCTGGCATGCAGATTAGCAGCCTGGATGCAAATTTGTTTACACAAAATATTTAAATCTGCTCAGCTGTTTTAGATTTAGAGATCAGCCAGAAACTTTAAACTCTCAGGGCTTCTCATGTGTTTCTGCCAAATTCTAGACCAAATCAGTTAAAAAAAAAAATTAAAAAGTGATTTGTAAATAAACTGTTGACTCATTGTCTTCTAAAATTTTTACATTATTTACTTTAAGCTTTAAAAAGTATTTTAGGTTTTTGGTCATCTTGCAACTGTAGTCTTTCTCCTGCCATCTTTATAAAAGAATGATGTATTAGAATAGGATTTGAAAACTATAATAAAACCTGATATTAATCATTATCTAAAACATTGTTTTTGTTGACTCACTTTACCCTCATAAGACAGTGAACAGAAATGGACCAAAGTCTGTAAGGTTTTAGAGAGCATCAATAACTTGGCCACCTAGCTCTAACACCATTTTAGGGTACTGGCAAAAAGAATCTGGTGGAGTTCAACAGTTTCAGCTTTTCAGTTTCATCAGTTCAGTCCCATGCAAGATACAAACAGTTTTGTAGAGCTATCACATGCTAAATAAACTCCTCTAAACTGAAATGAGTATTTTGCTTTTTAGCATCAATCTGTTCTATTCCGCTAAAAGTCAATGACAAATCTTTTCCTCAGTTCAGTGGGGACAAGCTCTAAAATAATCTACTGGTAAATATTTCAGTAAGGTTATAATTGAATGGATGATCAGTCGTTTTCAAAAGTACACTTCTCACTTGAGAAGTAAGAAGATTTGAATAGGAAGACTTAGAGCCACCAAGCAATGTGAAAAGGAAACACTGTTAGGAACATTAACTGAGCCATCAATAGAAATGAAATAAAAACATAGTATTGTCAGGTAGGGGAAAAAAACCCATTAAGATTGTAAAATACAGATATTCAAGTAGATAATGGGCATATTTTTAATACTCTTAAGAGATGGGAAAAGAGGAAAAATCAAAGATACAACTTCTAAAAAGTGCACAATCATCCAAGTGTGCCAGACAAAGAATAGGAACCTTGCCCAGAGTGGTCTGTGAATTAAAAGCACAAAAAATATATGATAAAAAAGAGATGGTGGAAATAAATTTTATACACACAAAGCATTGAGGAAGCAGATGAGAAGAAACAATTGATCAAATAAATATATCCATATTGGTTTGGCCAGAGGATGTTTACCTACAGGACACTGTGTACTAGCTTAATAATGCAAAATATTAAAACTTGTAAGAATGAAGAAAACGTTCTTCAGAAAACACCTCAACATTGCAATGCAGTTATGTTTTCAGAAATGATGATTCAATGCTCATTGTATTGCATACAACATTTTAAAATAAACTATCCATTTTCCATATAGTTACCTCGGATTCATCGTAAATTCCAGGAAGTAATTCATGTTTTCTTAATAATTACAGTGGTTCTGATGAGCAGATTCTCTCCTTCGTTGGTATCTGTGGCACACTCTGACTCTTAGATTTGTGTTAACTCAGCTGTCAATGGATTTCAAAGAGGTGACGAACACAGGAGGTCCCAAAGGGAGCAATTTGGAACAGTACCTTTCACAAGTCAGATACACAGCAAACTCTCCTGACTTCACTGGAATACAAAAAGTCAACGGTGCGTAACAGTATCCCTACAATTCTAGCCCTGTTTTACCTTATGTGATTTTTTTTTCCCTTTCTATTTAATTATTTTATTATTCTACAATATTATGTAGAATTCAGAGTCCTAGCAAGTCATCCCAGAACGATGATATTAGTAAAGAATACAGGACTAATATTAGATCCGTAAAATTTCTCTTACCGTGTCACATGGACAGTTTAACTGTGTACATTACATCTTGAAAAACCAAGAAGATATATCTTGGATTTCCAAATATCAAGTGCTCCAGTTTTAACTATCTGATTCTATACTGTTCATTTATACACAAGTAAGTGTAAGAATATCTCACAATCAAAATTTGAACTTTTTTTAAAAGTGTGTTTTGAAGTTTCCTTCTTTGGAGTGAATGGGTACTATTTTGGTTACCAAGCAATAATCAGGTAAACAGGCATATATATATATATATACTGAGGAATGGTAAGCAGTAGAACCAAAAAACCACTCTTCCAGTCTTGCTTTCTTGGAGATGATATAAAATCCAAAGAACTTCCTGAAAAAGTTAGTAAGTCTAATCTATGACTGTAAGGCTGGGAGGCTATTTCATTTCCGAGCATATTACCCTCACATGATTATTACTTTGGGCCAAAAAAGGACTTTACAAATGACATGGAAACTGAAGAGAACTTTCTATATTTTACTGCAGGCTTTATGTTATTGGGACTTCTCCAGCGGTACTTGTGGAGTGGGAAGAGAATTTGGGAAGGGAGCCCAGAAGTGCAGAGGAGGCTGAATAAATTCAGAAAAATTACAGGAGCTAGTTGATGAGCTAGATTTGAACGTAGTAAAAATATATGGATAGAGCTTAGGAGAATGGTGGGGTTTTTTATGGGTAGTCTAATTTAAAAGTAGCTGAAAATAGTGTAGAAACTCATACATGTTTCAATGGACTGCAATTGTAGTACTAGAAAAAATTAGGAATTTTGAAGCATATCCCTAGGAAAGTTATGGAGGTAGGCATGCAGGAGTCAGCAATGCCATTGAACTTGTTCTATATTAAACATTGATTCTGTTGCTCATTTCTATATCAGACAAATAGCTTTGCAAATCATAAGTTTGTCAGAACATTTTCAAAAAGACTGTCTTATATGGTTGATTGGTGCAACTTCCCACTGCTGACAGTGCAAATGTACTTCAATACATTATACCAATAAAAACTCTCTAATCAGGTGAGAACTTTTGAGAGCACCATATTGATGCAAAGATTGCCCTTTTATTATGAGTTATTAAGTATATGTATTTCTTCTCTTGTGGCATGCACGGTGCTCATCACTCAGCACTGCTGGGTTCACAGCTGGACTTGATGGTCTCGGGGGTGTTGCCAACCACCCAATTCTGCCATTCTGTGCAACAAGTGTTGCTCAGGTCAGTAGGAGTCATATAACTGAAGTGTCAGCACAGACATATTCAAGGGAAATCACAGAAGATGAGAACATAGTCATGAATTAGGCATAATTCTTCTTGATAGAGAACACAGTTACAGATGCCTGCCCCCAGAAGTGCTGGTGTGTCTGTGTTCCTGCAAGCCTCTGAAGATGCAAGAAAAAAGCATCTATTACCATAAAGGCAATGGACATGATTATATGAGGTGGCCAAAGACCTCTTCTTTTCTTCCCCCAACCACATAGGCTTCCCAAAAATCAGGATTAGGAAATTTGTTGTCCACTATTTTTCAGTTCTTGTGATTTTCACTCAGCATATTAGATGTTTTTAAACTAAGGCTGTAGCAAATGCAAAGAATGTGTTAGAAAATAAATACAATAAAACTAACATTGAAACTTTATCATTTTTTTGCTTTGGTTTTACTAGCTAATTCAGCATTTTCAAATGTAACTACATACTGGAATATATGATAACCTGATACAAGTAAAACCAAATTGCATTTATAATTAAATTTGAAGCACTTTAAATTGCAATCTGTTTTCCTAAGTCCTCTAAGCTCCTCTGCAGCCATTAGCAGCATTGTGCAAATTCCAAAATGTTTTACTTGAAAACAAAAAATTACTATGAAATCTCAAAACTAGGTTAAAAATTGCTATAATTCACCATATGTCCTGACAAAAACAGGACTATTCTGGGTTTCTGAGGACTATACCTGACCGTGCATTAGCATATTATCATTACACTGAATCCAGTGGACTCATCCTGAGAACTGCTGATGTGATAATCAATAAAATGTGGAAAGAGCATTTTCCTACTGTGACCAAATATATAATTTATTTTCCCTTAATCATAGACAATTTATTTGTAAAATCCTTAGGTTTACAATGCAGTAAGAGTTTTCCAAAGACCACTGATAATTAAAATATCTAGTGTATATTGTGAAATACATGGCTTCTGTTATAATTAATATTTATGAATCAAACAAAATATATGTACAGAAGATTGCAATTCAAAACTCAGTCTGAAAAGAAACAGGAAAATCTACTCTCAGAGATCTCATTCTGGACTGTCCTTTTGCCTTAAATTGGCTTAAAAAACAGGCAGTTTAGAGGCTCTTGTTATATCCTGCTTTATAACTTCTATGTACCTTTGGATCAAAGCTCATACACGGAAGCAAAAATGTAACTTTTAGTACAGGCTTTTAAAAGAATACTTTTAATTAGACTAAGCTTCAGTTCCCAAATAAAACTGCACAGCAATCAAGAAAGCTAACTATAGTAGATTGGGAAGTTTTCATTCTGGGTCATACTAAATAGTGGAGGAAAGGTTTTGTAATTCAAGTAGTTCCATCTCAACATAATGTTCAATGAGAATATCTGTACTTTGCATTTATGTGGTTCTTTTTCACTAAAGACTCCAAACTACACTTGCAGGTATCCACCTGCTGGGTTTGTAAACATCTCTATAGGGAGAAAGTGATGGCAGAGGGTTCATTTTAACTACCACTGAAATACAGGCACCTCTGAGATATATGTCAGCCTCTTCAAATGATAATACTGATATTAAAATAAACCAGAAGATAGAACAGAAATGTTCTTTATTTCTCTACTTGAAAAGTGATTAGAGATTTTAAATCTACTAAAACAGTTTATACAAACTATATTTGCTAAAAAAAAACCCTGCTAAATCAGTAGGAATAAATATGTCAGTCAATTAATGTGATAGGATCAGTTTTTAATTACTGGTTTTAGTAACTTGTGATTTTTTTATATTCATGAAGCTTTCCTCCTAACAAGTACTCCTAGCTATCACTAAAATAACTCTTCTTTTGTTAATGAAATCAATTGAGTATTTTAGTAGAATTTCCTTCTGAGATTGGGAATACACAATACATTAAGAGGTAATAGATAAGAGGGAGCACTTAAATATTGTTTTGTTACCTGTGCCTTGTAAGGTAACAATGCAGTCTGCTGAAGTTCTTCACAAAATAATCAAATATGTAGATGTAATTTCTACACATGCATATTATACATGCATGTGTAAACATATAGGTGTATATATTTCCATGAGAATAAAATCAAACAAGTTACATGCATAAAGATGTATAAGGCTAATAAGATACATAAATAGGGGAATCAGGAAGAACAGAATTCAAAGTCAGAAATAGCAATTCAATAGATGTATAATCCAAGTAATCAAGTCAGTCATTTCTGCCTCAAGCCTCCAAATTCTTTCAGTTCTATTGCAAAGACAGTCTGTGTTATTTACAGGCCTTAGGGGATGAGAATTCATCACCCCAGGAATGCTTCTGTGGTTAAGTTACTTACAGAATTATTTTCCTTGTTTCTATGATACAATGCAAATATGACACATGACACTATGATGCATTTTGTAGAATCCAAAGGAAAATGGGCAGTCAATCTCTCCAGGTCTGTGCTGGCTGCATCCTGTCTTGTTTCTCAACAACAGAGTTCTATGAGAGGACCAGCCCTGCTGGAATCCCTTGTTTGCCATTTTCCAATACCCCAGGGGCTCACCCTTTATGAGTTACACTGTTCCTAAACCTATAAACTTACCCAACTAAGATTTCAGACCCTGGGAAAAACATGATGAAGTCCCACTATTTCCTTCTTTGACATTTACAACAGTACTCAGCACCTGTAATGCTGAAATTATGAAGCCATAGTAAATCTTACACGTTCTGTGAGAACAAAGCAATGCAACAATGACTGTAAATCTGCCCAGGAAAGGTAAACAATTGAATGTAAACAAGTACAAATGTAAATTATGTGTCTGTGTGTATATGTGTATTTTAAATAATCCTCCTTATAGCCCAATATCCTTCTCTATTCTACTTCCCAGAAGAAGAGCTGGATATTGGGAAGGAGATCTTCAATATTTTCTAATGCTACTAGGCATTTTTTCAAAAAAACGCTGTGAAAACTGGCACATTACATGTCACATGCTGTTCTATTTAGGTCTAAGACAATTGCCAAATATTGTCCCTTGAATTTTAGATAAAGACAAATACTATCTTTTTCTTTTAGAGAAATTGTGCCATTTCATTAACAAGGAAACATTCTTCTGTAAAGTTGATTGGAAGGCATGTGTCTAAATCTTGTAAGAGTTCTGGATTTTTGCAATAAACTCTAGCATGGAAATTACATAAACAAAATTATGAGGTAAGGTTTATAGTCTTGCAATAATTACTTTTATCAGATGCATCTCTGATTTGTGACTTAAATATTTCTTCTTCAAATATCTGGCATAGTAAGAGCTATCTTAGGATTATAGGGGTTTAAGGAAAAAAACCAACAGCTTAGACTATGTTGTCTGTTCTCTGACTGCTCTTTCCAGTAAATTGCTTTGTAGTAATTAGTAAGTTAATTTCCCTCAAAGGCTTTGTTCTGTCTTTTCAACCTTAAACATTATGGTCAGAAACACAAGCTGAATGTTATTCATCAGCAAGTAGTAGACGTTGAGATGCCACAACCCCATGGAATTAGAATTGAAGTTTCCTATCAGTGGAAAAGGAAAAAAACCAAACAAACTAATTTTACAGCAGATCATAAAGTCTTTCTTATTCCTACCATTCCAATGTATCAGATTCTGTAAAATTAAAATTTTAAATATAATTTAAATTTATTTTATAGATGCTTTCCTTATACTGTTTTTCTCTCTGTCAGTATCATAATAATGGGCTCACTTGGCCTTGGTTCAGAGGTGTTAACATGTCCCCCAGACTCTTACTAGGGCCACCTGAAATTGTAAAAGTTCAATACCCCTGAAAATCAGACAATGCCTAAGACACCATTTTTTTAAAAAAAGCTACAATACAGGGCTATCTTATTCTTCGTAACATTTTCTCTAAAAAGTTGCTACAAACAGGCCAATTGAGCCATCCTACAGGATATTTTAAAACATTTTCAAATTTATCTGAACAAATATATGCTTTTCTTTCTTGCTACTAGATATATGTGCATTCAATGGTTTCAAATCTCAATTTTTGTAGGCAGAAAAGCACATAAGCAACAACCAATTTTATCACAAATATTCATAAAACCCAGTGCTTTCAGCCAGATGAAGAGTGTAAAGAATGCAAGATTTATATGAATGCCATGGTATGCAACGGGGAAGGAAGGCAAGGCAAGGCAAGATAAGGTAAGGCAAGGCAAGGGAAAAAGGCAGCAGAATGAAAGAGAAAGGACAAATGAGAGGAACAGAGGCCAGTCCACACCTTTCCAAATGAGATGTTTCAAAAGCAGCCTGTATCTTGGGAGACCCTGAACTGCCGGCTGCTGAAATCCAGGACGTGCTAGTCACTCCACTCGCTGTGTTTCTCCAGTCTTTCACTACACTGCTGCTAATTGTGATGGTTGGAGATAAGGGGCACTAAGATAGATGGGCAATTATCCTGATAGACTTGTTGCTCAAAAACATTCCCTCCCTCCCTCCCCCAATACAAACAAACAAGTAAAAAACCACAGGTAGACTACAAGTTCCTGCTATGTTTCTGCACAGGAATCTTGGAAAAGGAGGGATTTTAAAGCACGTCCACAGAATTCATTAGGTCTCATGCACTGGTGCTTGCAAACTGAGACAATGGAGTTGAAGGCACAAGCTGTCCCTCTCCATCCTGTACGGCTGCCTGAAGTGCCTATCCTCTCGCAGAGGAACGGGCTGGCTGTGCTTAGGGAGTGAGCGACGATTTCTGTGTGTCAGCCAAACAAACCAATCGACCACCCTAGTGCTGCCTTACCCTTGTCAGCCAAAGACGTGCAGGAGTGACCTGCACGTCACGAGATAAAGGAAGCAAAGCCAAAGGGCGGCAGACAGTGCCAGAAGGACTGCCCGGAGGTGCGGTCACCCCCGGCGGCCGCGGGGGCCGCTGCCGCTGCCGGGCGGGTGGGGGCTGCGGGCGGGCAGCTGCCGCTCCGAGCCGGCTCCGCCTTGAGACGGCTGCCTCTCACACTCAAAAAGAGGAAAACGAAGGTGAAGCTCTCCTGTGCCCTTTGCGAGTCCCGAGTGGCACCTGCAGGGAAAGCGAAACAGCCCCCGCTGGTGCTGCTGGGAGGGGTCGTGTGCTTCTTCACTGCTGCCCTGCAGGAGAGGAGGCGGAGGAGCCGAGCGCTAAACCGGGGCACAGCCGTGCCGTGTTTCAGCCCTGAGAAAGGCGAGGGTGAGAGAGGGTAACTTTGCCAGCAACCCTGAAAAATTGCGTAGCTTGAAAAAACGGTGAGCCGCGGTGCGCAGCCCGCTGAGCACAGCCAGCCCTGGGTCACCTGCGGGGGCTTACGGCAAAGAGACACCCCAGGGGAGGTGAGCGGGTGTGGAGGAGTTGGAAAGGAAGGACGAGCTGTCCCTGCTCCCGTCAATGTGTCCCTGCCCCCCTGCACGAGGACATACACACAAACACACGAAGTAACACAACACACACAAAGATGCAGCACCGGCACCGACCATCTGGATAAGGGGGAACCTGAACCTGCTGTTACTCTCCCGACCATTCCCGCCTTGGGGACAGAGCCAGCGCCTCGCTGCGCCCATCCGTGCCCCACTGAGGAAAGACATCCGCCAGTAATCCCATACCCATCGTCAGAAACACCATAAGTCAAGCGACTGGGAAGGAAGTGGTGGGGAGGGGCTGGCAGAGCATGAAGGGAGCGGGATTGAGATCGGAATGAAGGAAAAGGGAGATTGCAGAGGTGGCTAAAAGAAGCAGGGCATGCTTTGTCCCTGCTAAATACTCCCACATGCCAGGTACCCATCACTGGAAATGGAAATGCTTTTCATTTTCTCATCACTTCTCCTGTCAATGAGCCGTTTAAAATCTCAGTGCTTCATCTCCCTTTCATTTTAAAAGCCGCCCTTGTTCCGCTTGTCACAACTGCAAGAGCGGAACAGAGGAACAACAGCAGCGGCAAAGCTTCATTTTAGCCAGGCAGACCAAAGTCGACCTTAGTGCTCCTCTCTCTTGGAGCGACAGCCAAACAGAAGAGATGGAGGAGTCTTGTGGAATCTGGTCATTTTGCTTGATTTCCTCTCTGATTTGCCTTCACTAAGAAATCGCAACCATGTTTTTCTTCTTTTCTTTTTTCTTTTTTTTTTTTTTTGGTGGAGGGAGGTGCCAAACCGAAGGCTTGTGACTTCTCTCCTAAATCTCAGGAGGCAAAGCTCACTGATGCTGCCTAATTTTTTCCCCCTTTATTATGCCCTTTTCCTCCCTTTCTGTAAGGGAGTTTGACGGTGGAGTTTTCCATTCTCTACCCCTCTAAACTTGGTTTGTATCTCCCTTGCCTCAGTGGTGCTTCTCATTTCTCCCATGGTGTGAGGGGAGGGAGCTTTCCTGGGTGTCTCATTCATCTAAAGGGAAGAGCACAGGATTCACCACCCCCTGTAGCTGATCAGGATTCACTCTGCTTGGCCTTTTCTAAAGGCTGGATCCTGGATGTGTTTGCTTGTTTTAATGCCTTTCATGCTTCTCAGTTTTCAGTGGTGTAATTTCTTTGCTTTCTTACTCCATACCTATTGAAGGAAGATTTTGTTTGAGATGGTTCCATGGCATTATGGGATAATGTGTAAGCAAGATTTTAATTGAAAAATGAACAATTCCTCTTTACTTAGCTCCTCCTATCACCCTTTCCTCAGCAGTTCTGACAATTTCCTTTCTTCCACCTTCTCCTGCTTTGTTCTCCCTTTTCTGACCCCTTTCAAGTATTGTTGAAGGTTCCAAAGAGGCATGAATTTACAGATAAACGTGAAGGATTTGTTTTGTCTACATAAATATACCCAAGGAAAGCGTAATTATTCACGTATGAACGTGGTTCTTTAAGCATCCTGGGATAGTTTGACACCTGTAATGATGGGAGAGCTGTGGATCAAGACTGGAGAAATGATGACAGGACAATAACAAAAATAGGAAAAGCCTGAGAGGCAGATATCAAGCAAAGCTGTGGAAGTGGTCTGGATGACAAGAATGACAGCAACACACTGAGTGTTATGATGTGATGCTGGACTGTTCAGTAGAAGTGTTTAAGCAAGGAAGGGTATGGACTAGAGCTTGTGGTGATGGGGTGTGGTGAAAAGGCCTTACCAGGCAAGAGTAGAACACATGTAGGAGAATCTGGGAAATCATCTTGCTCCCAACATCTGGGATATTTTAAGTGGGCAGGTATTCATTCATCGTTTGCCTCTGCTTTCTGGGGGCATAAGCTGTGTTGACTCAATGGAATGTAAATCGAAGTAAAATGCTTTTATGCACGGGAGTGGAGAGAAAATTAATATAAATGCGAAGAACAGATGCAGCGCTGCAGTTAGTGTAAGCCAGCTCTGTAAGGCTTGGCTGCCTAACGGAACCTGCATCCAGAATGTAAAATCTCACCTCCTGGGTCGGCAGTTTCTGGGAGAACTGCCTCAGTCCAAAGGAAGTCTATGGAAACTGCCAGGGTCGGCACTGGGGAAGCTAAGAGCTTGACAGAGGGAAGAAGGAGAAACAACCAGTTTTGCAAAGCCTATTTTTTCCCTGTTTCTTGAGCTGTTTCTGGTGCTTCATCCCAGTCCTCCGTGCCCAGCGCTTTTTGCTTACCCCACCCCCAAGGGCAAGCGGCGGCTCTCAACAGGTGCTGGGGAAGCCGCTCGGTCCCTCGGTCGGATGCTGCCGCCCCGCGACTCGCGCTCACCAAGCAGCGCCTCGGAGCCGCGCCGGAGCCCCGCTCGCCCCCGCACCGCGCCCGCGGGGCCCGCGCAGCGCACGGCGCGCCTGGCCGGCATCCAGCCCGCGGCTGGCGAGCCCTGGCACCCAGCACCGAGAACGCGCTAGTGGCAGAGGGCTGAACCAGGGAAAAAGAAATGCCCCCACAGGCGCGGGTCGGTGCTGACAGCAAATCGTCTCCAGACCGGGGCAGAGCGCCGGGAGCGGCTCCCTTCAATAGATGCAGAGAAACGCTGCCTTTAATTACAATGTGCATAAACGTCGCAGGCAAGCCCCTTCCCCTTGGATACCCCGCGTCAGGATAACGCGGGATGAGGTAAAAGCCCTCCAGACCCTCCCAGTGAAACGCGAATTGTCTTTTTCAACGTAATGCAAATGGGGGGAAAAGCAGCTGCAAAGCTCTACAATAAACTGTTTCATCCAAGCCAGCGCCAGCTCAGGAAGGCACGCCTTTGAATGCCACCCCCACAAGACACCTCCTTCCCACCCGTGCAGGCAACCTCTGTAGGCGATAACCAAGTCTAAAAACTCGGAGGGGATCGATAATGTCTACTAAATATTCTGAGAGTGTATGAGTGTGGCTGGGAGGAGGGATGAGGATGAGGAGATGGATAAAAGGGTGATTAATCGGATATTAATCACTGGCCACAAACAAGCGGAGATTATTTCGGGTAGGCAGCCGACTGTGGGGAGTAGCAGAATAGATCCTTTTACTGAAGGCACGCGTGATGGGATCGGCACTTCACAGTTTAGCGATGCCTGTGTAATTCTGCAGGTGCACATTATTCATGCCACATATATCTTCTTTTCTCTGTGTGTAGCATTTCCCTTAAATGTCTGCAAGCACAGACTTAGTGAAGATATTTATGCCGCTAACTAGACATTTCTTTTTTGCTCTCCTTTCATGAACACAGAAGCAAGAAGAAAGCAATATAGCCCTCGGCTCGGGAAAAAAAAAAAAAAAAAAAAAAAAAAAAAAAGACAAAAACCACCACCCAAACTCCCTCTCACACATCAGAGAAAAGGGACCAAGGGAGGGAAGAGAAAAGGTGTCGATCTTTGCACCCAGCGACAGACCATGCCTTCAAGGCTGAATTACCAACGCACCTTACCGACAGCCTGGGAGCCCTGCATGCGTACAGACAGCTGAGCGTGAAGCGCATTTCGGGCTGTGAGACGGCTACGCGTACGCCGGGCTCCTCCGTAACTTTCCCCACGCAATGGGTTAAACTAATAAGTGCATCGATACAGGCATTCCCGCAAAGATCCAGCTGCTAGACCGAAAACCAGAATTGTAGGTAATCCCCCCACACGCCCCGCACTAACATCATCGTCACCTCAAAAAAGTGAACCAGCGGGGTTTGTTTGAATATACACTAGTTAGAGGCTATATGAACCAGCTCACGTCTCCGTTTGAGCATACTGCAAGAATATTTATTGAGCCTCGGCTCAGTCACTGCATTGAACGCCAGCTCTGGCAAGCAAATACATTTCCTATCTCCGAAGAGAGCTCTGAATCAACTCCTTCTATCCTCCCCGCTTTAGAGATCGTTTATATATTTCCATTGTAAAGTACCAAGGGCAAAAATATAAAATAAGAGATAAATATATTTTGAAATACACCTTGGTACAAGGCGAGAGCTTGCAACGCCCTGACCGAAAGCAAATGGACCCCTAAAAATATACCACTCAAATACTACCCTACCTTTCACACACGAAACCATCAATAAAAAGACGAGGTTCCAAAATGTAAATCCACTTTTAATCTCCATTTTCTTCACCAGGATGAAGTCCAGCCGGCCACATTTAGTACATCCCCTTTCCCAAAAGTCTGCTAATTTCGATTCCTTTGCACGGATTTCCCCTCTGCAGATCCCTTTCATATTATTCTTGAGAGCTCCTAATTCCTATTCCTCGGCCAGGCGCAGCGGAGTTGTTGCTGTTGATGGCGCGCGGTCACAGCTCGGAGTGAATGGTGTTTCTGGGATACCACAGCAACCTTGACGAGGACTCAACCATCTCTCCAACGGGGGCACAAAGTCTCAGCTACTCTCGATCGGGTCTTTTCCTCCCCCCCACCCCCCCGCTACCCCAACTCCCTGCACAGCCGAAACCCACCACAATCCTGCCTCCTCACAGCATCCACCGGGAGCCACGGGAGAGCACCTCAACGCTCAGACGCTCTCTCCAATAAACTCCAAACAGTATTTGCAGTCGAGACTCTCCCCCCACCCCCTTGTTCCCTCAAGAGTCTCAGTTCTGCCTGGGAGAACAGCTCGGGAGATAACGGAGTGG
>VYXF01001778.1:476599-490035 GCA_013397295.1 Polioptila caerulea
CGGGGGTGGGTGCGGGGTGTTATCCCCGGTGTGCGGGGGTGGTGGGGGCGCATTTCTGCGCGTAAGGGCTGCGCGCGTGTGTCGCGTCCCGCAGTGCGTGCGTGGGAGGTTTCTGTCGGGGGCGGAGTGCGTGTTTGGGTGCGCGTGTGCTTGTGAGTGTTCGCGCCTGCAGGTGTGAGTGTCTGTGTGCGCGAATGTGCCGCCCTGTTGGATGTGAGTGCAGGTGCGCACACCCGTGGTGTGCGATGGTGCGTGTGCCCGCCTGTGCACGTGTGTGCAAGTGCTCGTGTGGTTCAGTGCGGGGTGTTCGTGTTTTGTGCATATGTGCACACTTCTGTGTGTGTGGGTGGGCGTGGATTCTTTGCGGTGCCTCTGTGTACATGTGTATTTGGTGCACGTGTATTTGTGTGAATGTGTTCTTACATGTCAGCATGTGTGGCTCTGACGGGCTTTTGTCTTGCATGTGTGTGCACATGGGTTTGTTCACACAACTCAGGTTCATTCATACAGGTTCGTGTGTATAAGTTTTTGCATGGATGTGCATATGGTGCATGCGTGTAAACTCATATCCGAAGTGCTGATGGACATGGGTGTGTGAGCTGGGAAATTTTGGCAGCCAGTCACAAAGCATGGATCTTTGCAGGTGTGTCCACACAGGGGTTTGCGTTTCCCTGGGTTGAAGTGTGTGGGGTTTGTCTTATATGACATGGAGTGCATTTGTGGACAGATGTATCCTGGTTAGGAACTTTGAATGTGAGCTGAGGCTTTCTGTATAGCTGTAGGTGCATGTATGAATGTATATGACCACATGCTTTTATATATGCGTGATATATATATATATAAAAGTATCACAACACCATAGATAACAGTATTGAAGAAATCTGGAAAGGTAATGATTCATCCTTTACTTCCAAAGCACAGTGTAAAAGAGAAGGTTTGCGTGGCTGTAATTCTGCTCCCATGTGGGTGTTAGGGTGAGCAGTATGTGCTTTTTTTCCACCTGTACTTAAAACCTAAACCCTCTTTCAGTGAGGCCAGCAGCGATTCAGAATGTGGCCCTGCACACGGCTGGCTCAACTCGCCTCTATAGCTCTCAAGCATGAGGAAGGAATACCTCCAGCTACAAGTGCTGACACTAACCAGCCCCTCTGGATCCATACGTGTTTGTTGACATGTTTATGGTGGAGAAGCATTTCGCAGCCTTGTGTACCATCCACAGCCTTCTTGCAGATGCATAAATCTTGAAGTGTGACTGCTGTAATTGAAACTTGGTAGACTTGTTTACTTCCTCTTGCAGTGACACAAGAATGTGATCACATAAGTGATGTGAGCCTTGTGTTGATGTTAAGGGCAATGCCATGTTAGGATCAGTGTTATGACAAAATTTCTTTTAAAAATTTCAAAATTTTTAAAACAAGTGGTCCTTATTTTAGCTCAAGTGGGATAAGTGAAAATGACTCTGTTCTAAACCTGTCAACTGTATTTATTAATTCTGGAATCTCTCTCTACTGTATACATGTATTTATATTTATGCATGTAACTGGAATCCATTTTTTTCAAGAGAAATTCAAAGCTGGAGACCTGTACTTTCAGAACAGCATAGATGGCCACACCTCAAGTATTCATATTTTAGGGTGTGTGTTTTATTCTTTAGATTAAAAATCTGCCTTTATTCCCCCAAGAACACTTTCTGGTTCTGAGAAATTCAGAATTCCTTGGGGTAAATACTTTATCAGTTGTAGAGGATAAGAAATAGATACTGAAGATATAGACTTGTTATTTAGAGGTCTTACTTTATGTCATTAGAAGTCACATCTGTTTGACATCCAGCAAGATTTATGCTGCAAGTTATCTGTATTACTTCTGAAAATGAAATTTTGGTACATAAGTTAGATGTTGAACATGAACAAAGAAATGCTTACAGTTAAAAAATGGACCAGAGATTTTTTTGTGGTGAAATTCCTACTAATTTTCAATGACCCTTAGGTTTCCAAGTAATTTAGGTGCATTTTAAAAATAGCACTTCAGCTACTAAGGCAAATGTTAGGCAGATTTGGTAGTATTAATGCTAGAGATGGACTGGAATTTCTTTATAGTTCCCCCCTCACCCCAACTCTCCAACACTGTGATGTTTCATTTTTCTTGTGATTGATTTGCTGTTCCGTACTAGCATCCCATAATATTTTGTGTGATTCTGGGTTCAAGTTGTAGGTTATGCTGTATGTTTCGTATTCATAATGTGTCCTCCTCTTCCATCTTAGTTTTCCTTCCTGTCTTCCTTCTCTCTCTCTGTCCCCTCCATCTCTCCTTTCTCCCCTTCATTTCTTCTTTCTTTCCTTCCCTTCTTCCCTTCTTTCTCTCTGTCCTTCTTGTGCTCTTTTACTCTGTTTTTCTCCCTCCTTTTGTGTTTTATTTTTTCTTCCTCTTTCTTTTTCTTTCTCACCCTCTTATTTTTCTCTTCTTCTTCTCTCCTTTCTCACTTTTGGCATGGTCAAGCTTATTGATCATTTGGGTATCAGTCAAGGATGAAAGTGACTTGGCAAGGACCATTAAGTCAATCACTATGATTAAATACTCCCAAGAATTTTAAAATGTGCTGAAATCAGAAATGGGCAGATACTTGACTGTCTGACCTGTCAGGCACATGAATATCAGCACTACTAGTGGAAAACCTGTATCACAGACCTGACAGGCTGTGATGCCTTAGTTACGCTATCTGTAAGCAGGCTCTCTTGCCTCTGAATCTCCAAGAAATAAATACACCAAAATAGTTCTACAGAATAACGTGTTACTATTGGTATTCACATTTTTCTCGTTCACAGTTCCCTGCTCACTTTGCCAAGGCAGATCAAATTTAAGTTTGATAATTACATTACGAATTCCTCCTACGTTTTCAGCTGCATTTGTTATTCTTCATTCACTGTCATATACTTTTGTGTAAGGTAACTGTATTTTGTTAAATAGCTCCTACATTTTGCTTCCAGATAGCTTCACTCTTGTGAATTGTGGATAGACTGATTGCTTAGCTTTAAAAAATGCAGAGGGGTCTTCTGTGACAAATAATGCTGTGAATAATACGGTGCACAATGCTTGCAAGCACAGACAACATGTGTGGGCATGTGTAGGCATGTGTAAAGCATATAGGCACTGATATTTAAAAATGAGTATTTGACTTGGGATACAAAACTCATTCACTCATATGATATAATTCTTTTGAAAATCCTGACTGAATGCAGAATATTCTGTATTCCCATTCTTAGTCCATGTGTGTATAAATGCTGATATAATTGTGGATCCAAACTCTGACACAGAACTTAGACTGCATGTTTATCAGTGAGACCTACCATTCTTGAAAACAGTAGGAATGTATTACAAATATGCTGTAAATTTCTACTTCCTCACTTAGGCTTTTGAACATGTGTTGGAGTCCTTCAGGGGAGGTCAAAAAGTGGAGGACACCATTGTGCCACCCCCACTTCACTCAGACTAGAATAATTTTACTGCATGAAACAGATGATGAATTTTTGGTAGAAAAGAGTGCATGGAGATCATAACACAAATACTGGGATACTCCGTGTGCTGCTGTTACTGCTTCATATTCACAGTACAGGATACAGTCCTAGTGTGATGACTGAGTATAATACAACCTAAACAATGAAAAGATGCATTAAAGCAAATATAGTGATGGAGACAGCTGGAGGGGAAAATGCCTTATTACTGACCTCCTCTTGACTACTTAAGCTTTCACAAGTAAGGTTCTAAGCTGCCTCTAACACAAAATATCTCTGTTCAAGGAAACTAAATAGCAGCAATACTCAAGAGTACTCACTATAGTCCTGATTTAAAAAATAAAGAATATTTCCTTTACATGTACTATGCACAGGGAGATGAGGTTCATATGTTTCAGTATCACAATTAGCTGTGATTTTGTTAACTCCCTGTTAAATGTTCCTTGTATTCTGCTAGAGGCTGCATGTGAAATCTCTTTGGAGGCATGAGACAGAATGCAATTCTCTGTTTCCTGATTTAGATGTTGTGCCATTTTACATTTAGTTCTCAAGTGGAATCCAGGGAATCAGTTTTGTTCTACTGCTACAAGATTTTTCATATCTTAGTGACAAAATTTACTGTATTGTATCAATCATGATCAGTCAAGATGATGTTGGTGTGTAGTTGTGTTTGAGATTTAGAAAACTGGCATTCTCAGCAAAAGTTGTCACTACTGTAATGTTCTGCCATCTCTTGTCAGCAGATTCCCTGTAGGATTGGGGAATCCTATAGCGTATGTGAAAAGCAGAAGTGTCTGAGTTCTTTACACAGGCAGAATGACTTTTTACATAGTATGTGCAATGCAATTAGCTTTGTCAGAATTTATGTCTTGATCCCCCTGTCTTTACTAATAGAGTGGCTTCTGTTCAGGTACCTATTCAAACACTAGCTTGTGTTACCCCTCAGCTCCAGTAATTTAGGACTTTCAATCCATGGCCAAAAATGCCAATTTTATTCTGCCCAATGCACTGCTTTTTTTGAGATATAAAGTAAAAGAGAGTATAGCAACAATGTGATAGCTCCCACATGAATGTGATACAGTACAGTATTGTGCAGTGGAAGCTTTCCAAGGGACACTTGAATGGTGAAAGTTTAGAAGATACATTTAATATGATCATTGCACCAAATAAATTATTTAGTATATACTTCAAGACAGATTATCACCTTGAGTTCTGTACACTATGGACATAAAAAGGGAATTTCCATAATAGGAAATTCCTGCACACAGTGTCACTAGAACAAAAGAGAAGAAAAGGTAAATATTGCAGGGAAAAAAAGTGTGTTAGGAAATTGCTATGCTTTGTCACTAAAGTAATAAGCAAAAGGGAATTATCCCAAATTGCATCAAGTATTATCTTTCTGTCTTAATAGTACTACTGCAGTATGTAAAGGAAAAGAAATCAGGAAAGGGTAGTGAGGTGCTGAAACAGGAAGAAAAAAATTTGTTTATTTAGTGGATTGTGTAAGTAATAAAGTTAGTGAGCTGGGGGAAGGATGTCCTTCCGAATTCTACTTTTCTGTTTGCATTGGATTGAGATATAGTTAAGGTGTATTAAACATGTCAGTTATTTACTGGAATTCGGTACTAATGAAATGCAGTGTATGTACAATCATTCTTCATTGATCAAATCTGAAATGCATTCCACTAGTGAGCATAGATTTTCTCACTAAACTTCTGTTTGTTAGCTGGTGGGGTGAAAAGAATTGTTTGTAAGTTTTCTCACATCTCAGGTTTTGCTTTAGTTATTTCTGTGACTGCTTTTTTTTCTGTATTATCTGTTGTAATGTTTTTAATGTCTTTATATGGTTATTGAAGTTTCGGGGAAGATAAGCACTGTAGTTATAAAATTATTAATCATTCTTGATAATATTTGCAGAAGTTATGAATATAAATATTCTGGCATAAGCCAGGGAAGAGAAACAAATCTAGAACAAATCTAGTAGGCCTCTGTTTCTCTGTTACTCTTCAGGAAGGATTCTCTTTGGCTTGAACCAGAATTCTGTGTATAAACTAAGTCCATAAAATATTGGTAACCCTGACTCTAATTTCAGACTAAAAATCACATGAAGAACATTTTAAAGTAATTTGTAGCTAGAAAGAAGATGAGCATTCTACCTTCCATATATTCTATAATAAACACTTAAGAATATAAAGACGATTGACATTGCAGACAGTTGATAACCTGGTTTAGAGGTTATTTCTGGGCACACAGCTAACATTTAGTGATGGCTTTTAGATGCCATATGCTGAGATTATAAAGTTACAGATAGCTTACGAAATTTTGGTAGCAAGTGTTTGTAATTACTAATTTTGAAGGAAAGACAGGGAAAACTGGAACTTAAGGATTTCTGATAAACAGCTAAGATTTTATTTCGATTCAAGACTGCATTATTAATTTGTCGCAGTGTTCAAGGTAGCCTAGTAAAATATTTCAGACTTTTCTTCATAGTATTTAATGTTAGACTGATCAGAAATTGAGGAAGGATGAAAGAAAGTGTGTGGGAAAGAATATTGGACTAGTATCAAGCTATTTTGTTTCAGCTAGATACTTGGTATGCATGAACATAGCTAGACCCTTTTGCTATCTATTTCTCTCTGTACTCCATTCTAAAATGATTTATAATGTTTGAATCCCTTCTCCTTTTTAGCTGAGTGCAGTATTACAGCAAAGAGTATATCGGTGCTGATTTTAAATAGCATTTCACAACCAGCTCTGTCTCTTGCTTCGTTCTCTGTGCGGGCATCCCGTCACTTGGACAATGATGAGCTAAAAGGAATGAGTGGTGATGTGGTGATGCTATAATTCTTTGTGCACCTTGAAATGCAGATGTGAGCTGATTGGTGTTGAGGGATACGATGAAAAGCTCACCTTCCCTCACACAGAGGAGCAGGAAGACATGAGCCCTTGCCCTAAGCTCCTCAGGGCTGCCCTGGGAGAGCATCAGCCCCAGGTGACACACAGCACCACGAGTCCCTGGGATGATCGTCGGGGCAGCGTGCAGGCTGAGGGGTCCCTGCCCGGGGGGACAGGGCTCATTATGCCATACAGGGAAAGAGCGTGCTGGGATGGTGGAGGACTTGCTGTGGAACGTTTAGGGGAGCAACCAAAGGTGGACAGATGAAGGGATCAAGCTGGTTTGGGCAGGGACAGATGTGCAAAAATGGAGAGAGAAGAAAATAGAGAGAACGTGTTGACAGTTTGCTGGTTGATAGCCTAGTCTGCGTTTCAGGTGGTAGCCTACACTTTTCAGTTCTCTGCATCTATGGTTTATGTAGTTTCATGCACTTGAATGTGCTGCTCCTTACCTATTTATTGGTTTTGTTAGTAGCAAAATTTGTTGACATGATATGTGCACTAGTTTTGATTCTATAACTATTCTGTAATCACTGTTTTTTACATAAAAATACAGAATGTATTATATTACACATTCTCATGAATGAACTATTGTTTTAAGTCCTCCAAATTCAGTTACTAAAAATAAAAGTTATGAAAAATAAAGTACTTCAATAAAGTATGGTATTAATATATAGAGGCACTAATTTTTTAATTTCCATACTGATGTATTTTTACTGCTTTAGGATTTCCAGTTTCCCACGAAAGTGTTAGGTACAGTTCTGAAAGAGTAATCAGTTACATTTTTTATTTCAAGAATGTTGTCTATCCATATATGTGTTTGTCATTATTATAGAAGCAAAGCAAAATGAGACTGTAGATTATTGTCTTACAGAATTTATGCATATATGCATCTCAGTCTATTCATCTTTTTAAGAAAATTGTTTCATTTATAAGCAAGTAGTTTTTTGTCTGAAATCCCAATAGCCTCTAGCAGAAGTATTTTAGAGATCCAATAAATGGTATACACATATTTTATACTAAATGAGAAAAAAGATTTGCACTAGAACCGTTGAAGGGCTACAAGTAAAGAAAATAATAGGATCCATAGATATTGAATATATTGAAAAATTAAAAATTAATTCAGGTCACTGTAAAAGAGTCTTTAGTAGCTCTACAATCATTAAATGGAGAAACTTAAATTTAATTGTAAATATTTTAATGTTATTTCAAGAAAATGTGTTGGAAATAATGTTGAATATTTGAAAGATTACTCAATCAATTTGCTTTCATCACATTAAAATGTTGGAGTATGTCTAGTATCAGATGGAAAATAAATAGCAAACTACAAAATATACCATAGGAACTTTATAATTTTTCTTTATCAGTAATAGATAGTATAATAAAGCAAGCAGGTGGTGTAGAAGACCAGCTTTCCTGAACAGAGAGCTCCTCTTGGAAATCAAGAGGAAAAAAGAAATTTTATGATCTCTGTAAATAAGGTTAGGCTTCACAGGGAGATTACAGAGATGCTGTACACAAACACAGAGAGAAAAAAAAGGCAAAGCTCAGTTACAGTTGAAACTGGCCAGTGTTATGTCCAAAAATAAAAGAGACAGTTTGAAATATACTAATAGCAAGAGAGATCTAAGGGAAATGTTTGATTGATACTTGATTGTCACCTGACAAATAAGGATGAAGAAAAGGTGGAGGCATTCAATGTTGGGGCTGAGGGTTTTTGCCTCAGTCTTTAATAATACCAGTAAGCCCTTGGGCTACTTGGTCCTCTGAGTTGGAGGACCACAGCTGCAGAAACAGTGACTTTCCACTGGTGGACACTGAAGTTTTAAGGGAGCAGTTGTATCAGTTGAATGTCCGCAAGTGCATGAGCCTGATGGGATTTGACCCAGAGTACTGAAGGAGTGGATGTTATGGAAGGACCCCTCTTGATCATCTACCAAAAGTCCTGGAAGTTTAGCAAGGTCCCTGCCGACTGAAAGCTGTCCAGTGTGACTCCAGTTTACAAAAAAGGTGTGAGGGAAGACCCAGGGAACCACAGACATGTGAGTCTAACCTCAGGTCCTGGAAATATTATGGAGAAGATTATACTGGATGGTATTGAAAGTCATTTAAAGAACAATGCAATCATCAGGCACTTTGATGTGCATTTGCATTTCACTTCCCTTTGTAAACTTGGGTTTACAAAGGGAAAGTCCTATCTTATTTAGTATCGTTCTGATTAAGGTCACCCACGTAATGGATTAAGGGAAAGCAGTGGAAGTAGTTTTTCTGGATTTCAGTGAGGCTTTTTGATACTGTCCCTCACAACATCTTTCTCAACCACTTGTCCGCCTGTAGGATGAGCAAGTTCAACTGTGAACTGAATGAAGAGCTGGCTGAACAGCTTGCAGTGACTGGGGCTACATCTGGCTGTACCAGGTGTCCCTTAGCTTCAAATCTAGGGCCAGTTCTGTTCAATATTTTTATAAGTGATCTGGGTGCAGGAGTTGAATACACCCTTAGTAAGTTTGCTGATGATACCAAACTGGGAGGTGCCACTGACTCATGTGAGACCCGCATAATTATATATAGAATTTAGGGGAATATAGAATGGAAAAAATATAAGAGATGAGAAAATATTTCTGAATACAGTGAAAAAGTTGGAACTCATAAAAAGTAAATTTTACTTTTTGTAATGACTGTTTAGTAAGATTTTTATGTCATACTTACTAGGACTAGACACATGTTTCTATTCTCTTAAGTGAATTTATCATCTAATACTTATTCATGAGCCTTTCTCAAGGGGACAAAACATGTTTTTCTCCTTTGATCAGTATCCATACATTCTAGGTAGTCTGTCTCCTAGAATGAGCATCCAGTCTGACTCCCAAATCCTGGCAAGCTGTCTACTCCTGAGATTTTTGCTGAGCAGAATTCCTTCCAGGCATCCTTTCGAATAAATGACTCGTCTATGTTTCTTAAAGAAATTAAGAACCAAGGTCCATGAGAGAATTCTAGGATGATAATCCTTATGATAAAATAATTTCCCTTTGGATGAGAATCAGGTGTGTAAACTGTTGATATATTTTTTCATCATTCTGTAATTGCTAATTCTGGAAACTCTTTAGTCAGAGTGGCTGTTGTGCATCTAGTTATTGAACGCCCAGGTCTCTTTGTGCATTTTGCCCAAGTCAAAGACTTTGAGCTTAGGGTTTAAATAATTTATCTTGGTGCCATATACCTTGTAGCCAAAGCAGAGGCCTATGTCAATGAGAAACTAAATGCTGTAATTTGTGTTAACTTGCCATGAACTCCAGTGTAAGGGTACTAAAATAAGGCATTAATATTATGTATTGGTTAGTGTTGTAATGGCAGAGCTGTGCATGACCACTTCACAAAGTATGTGAGGACTGTGATCATCGACGAAGATGTGTATTGTTGCATACAGGATGATTTGGGGAATAGTCAAGAACCATGACTTACAAAATGAGAAAAAAAACCCACTATGAACAGTTTTAGAAGCAGTTGAGAGCTTGCTTCCCCTTGGGAGAACCAAATAGCCTAGAAACATTAGAAATAGTGAAAATATAAGGAAGAAATAAAATTCATGTCCTTCAGTTAAAAATTCTCTCATCAGTATCTTTTGGTCTTAATCATCTTCATCTCAGCAACGGAGAACCAATAACGACTGTAGCCAACAATGTCATCCTGAAATCCTGGGTGTTGTATACTCATAATAAATGATATGCATATTAATGAGTAGCATATTAATGTTACTGACTGACAGTTTTATATATGTTGTGGTGATCAGTAATATGGAAAAACTATTTGTTAGCACAAAATGTGTTGTTAATGAATAAATTTAGTACAGTTTGTGTTTAAAGCTTAAAACTGGCCTGATTTGTCAGTCTTCTAAACCCTATATAGCATTCTCTTAATTAACTAAAAAGTAGATACACATACATTTATTTTATATGTGCACATACATATATAGACACATACTTGTTCAGTTGCAATGACCTAAAAGATGAACCCTGGAGCACTGACCATTGGAGAAGGGGCATTGTATTTTGTCTTTCAGCCAACTCATCTTCTGCAGATATTGTTTCCACTTCTGGATCCCCCAGGTCTCAGTTTATACCCTCTCTTGCTTTCTCACCCAGACTCTTCATTTCTGCTGTCTCCTCTTCTCCATGCTGTCACTAAGGTCATGGAAATTCTTTTTTTGCTGGTAACATTCATTGAAGCAGCAGCTGTTCAGCTTGTGGATTCTTACTCAGCTTACTCAGAAGGACACTCTTTTTGTCCCCTGCTTAGTGCTGAGTTTTCTATTCTTACCAGTCTTCAGAGAATTCTAGATCCATAATTTAATAATTTCCAAAATGAGGGGGTTGTTAACAGAACCATTGAACATGACAGCTTTCATAGCTCTCACTGCACAAAGTGTTTGAAAATTAGATTAAATGGACCTCTGATCTTCAACATCAGATGTTGTGTTCCTGTGAAAAAAATATGAGTCAAACAGATGAAAATAATGTTGTTTTGTATTTTTAATGGATCTGTGTAAAAGCTGTTCAAAGCAAATCAAATCAAAACTAGCATATCTAATGCAAAGGTAGTAAAAGTGAAAATGTTTACCATATTATGAGTTGTTAAAATCTTTGCAGTTACTGAAGCCCTCTCAGCTACAGCCTAGGAACCCAGGGGTCTCTCCATCCCGCTTCCATGGCAGCTGCTGCTGCTACTGTCCCTGTCTGCAGATCTGGCAGGCGGTGAGGTGAGGCTGAGCTTGTGTCCCAGAGGGTTCCCCTTGGAGCACGTGCTCGTACACAACACTCTGACACACACCCACACACCCGTTTAGGATTAAATTCCCTGGGGAAAAATAAACATAGTCAAGTCTCTCCAGGTGCTGAGACATTTATCTGTGGGCATTTTGACCTACAGCCCCTTCTCCGTTTGCTGCCACTCCTGTGGTGTGCAGCACTGATACATAGGATAGAGAATGGGAGAACACCAGCAAGCAGGGTAAGGAAAGAATTTAATAAATTAATGTGAGGAAATAAGAGATCTAAATAGCAGAAAAAGTTATCTCAGTCTCATCAAAGAGTAGTCTTCTGCTAATACATATTGTTTCTAGAAAAGACTGAAGAGATTAATTCCAGTGGAGGGTTTTGCTTTGTTAATTATTTCCTCTCTTGATTTGACCCCTTTTTGCCTTGGAGGGAGGAATTAATTAACTTCACTATCATTATGGAGATGGCATTGAAGAGGTTATATTAGGGATTCAGTGTAGGGTATATCTATTCTCTGTTTCAACTTTAGGTCAACAGATAGTCATCTTGGAATGGCTCTGTATCACTTTGTAGATTGAAGAATTATTATTTCATGCTGTTGTATCTTTCACAATGATTTCTTGCTTTCCAGTTTGGAGCTGGAACAGCTTTTAGCCCCTTAATGAATCCATGCAAAGCCTTTTGTGTCTGATTATGATACTCAGTTAAAAGTAGGAAAGCCACAGCAAGAAAAGTGCAGAATTTGCTGTTCTGGGTTAGCAGGGGAAAGAAGAACCAAAGACAAATTTTCAATTAGTTTTAGATTGATTGCAAACATTATCAGCATTATGTTTCTGAAGGTTCTACTAGTATGAATCTAGAGATTCTGATGGTTGGTTTAGCAGGAAATTGAAAGGTAATGTCAAATTGAAAGGGATCATAAACCTCGCAGTGCATTTTAAGTAGATGTTGTTAGATGCATAAATGCTAGGACCTGTGGAGTCTAATTATCAATGCATCTTTTTACTTCCATAATTGGAAAAAAAGTAAGAAAAAGGAGGAAACTTTAAATGAGCATCATTTAAATCATTAAATGCTGACATATGAAATAATATTCATTGGGTAAATTAATTGCTTTAATTTTATTTTATTTTCAGTGTCTTTGTATACTTGCTCTAAGCATAGAAGAAACCCACTTTCCATTATTATCAGAATGAATCTTTTCATCAACACTAAATTACCTTCAAATGGTTTAAAGAAAAAGAGGGAAAACAGGAAAGAGCTCACAAGGACTTATAAAAAGTATTCTGCTTTAAAAGCCTGAAGCCAACATTGTAAACCTTAGAGTTACACATCTTTTTTCCTCGAGTGTGAGACAGTTTCTCATTAGGGAGAGTTTCCTTAACCAGCAAAATAATACAGACATTTTTATGTAATAAAAAAATCAAATCCAGTACTTGCAATGTCTAAGTGTAGATTTTAATAGGAGATGGCTACCATGGAATAATTTACCTGAGCATATGTCTAAGAAATAAAATCCACAGAAACAAATATTTCCATGACATGAGTAGTGTCTATTCAAATGTGTTATAGGCACAGACTCAGATTTCAGCTAACTTTTCTGGAGTAAGTTATGATGTTCAAGGACCTTAAAACAGAGTTGAAATTTTCACACAGTTTTGTGTACCATAGCTAAAAATGAAAGGATTTTTTTTTTTTTTGTGAGAAATTGTCAGAAACAAAATCAACAGGGCAAAATGTATACAGAAAATTAAAAATGGACTAAGTAAGTTGTGTTCAAACCTTCTTTGATATCACAGAATTTCTACACTATGTTGCATAACTGGTATCTTTTATATAAAGGATTCAATTACTATTCTATACAAAGTTATTCTTCAGTAATTAATAGAAAGTGCTAGTACTCTGGGGTTTTTAATTTCCACTCATAATTGACAGGCTTTTCAATATGAGCTGATACTCATAAACTTTCTTTTGACATAGGAACATGTATTTGTCCTGTAGCATTCACATATTGAGATGATAAAAACCTAGATGCTCCATATTCAGCTGAAAGTTGCTACTTAGTTGAAGGTTTCAAAGCATACAAAGAAATGTAAATTCTTGATTTAACATGGTAGCATACTAATTTAGTTAAGATAGTTTGCTAGATAACCAGCATAAATCAATATGCTGCCAGCAGAGTCAGAGAAAGTAGATCCTAACTAGCTGGTCTTTTTCATAATATATTTAATCATGTTTGTAAACAAAAAAAAAAAAA
>VYXF01001778.1:490071-534533 GCA_013397295.1 Polioptila caerulea
AAAAAACCAAAAAAAAAAAGAAAGAAAAATGTATTTGGTAGTAAGTGTTTTAAAGGACAACCAAAATAAATTGTATTCTGTCATAAGTAAGTTTGCCAATGATACAAAACTAGGAGGAGCTGTTGACTCCCTCCAAGGCAAAGAGACCTCAACAAATTAGAGGACTGGGCAATCACCAATTGTGTGAAATTTAAGGGCAAGTGCTGGATTCTGCACATGGGATGAGGCAACCCTGGGTGTACGGACAGACTGGGGAATGAGAGGCTGAACAGCAGTGCCATGGAAAGGGACCTGGAGGTCCTGGTCAGTGGCAATTTGACCATGAGCCAGCAGTGTCCTGGCAGCCAGGAGGGCCAACCCCGTCCTGGGGGGCATCAGGCCAGGCAAGGGAGGGGATTGTCCTGCTCTGCTCTGCACTGGGGCGGCCTCACCCTGAGTGCTGGGGGCAGCTTTGTGTATATGAGATATTAGAGAGCATCCAAAGGAGAGCAGCAAAGGTGGTGTGGTGAAGAGCTTTGAGGGGAAGCCATATGAGGAGTGGCTGAGGTCACTTAGTCTGTTAGCCTGGAGGAGACAAGGACCTCAGAGAATTCTGCAGCATTCTCACAAGGGGAAGAAAAGGAGCAAACATCAGTCTCTCCTCTCTGGTGAGCAGTAATAATACCTAAGGAAATGGCATGATGTTGTGTCTGGGGAGATTAGGTTGGATATTAGAAAAACGTTCATCACCCAGAGGGTGTTGACCAAAATTTTATTAAACTTTGTTTCAGGCTGTGTTGACTTCTGAACCTGTGTGTATCCCAGCTTCTTAAACTTTGGAATACTGGATGCCACAAAGTTCATATCATACTGTAATTTCTTATTGCCCTAGACATTTTTGAATTGTAAAAGTTTTGTTTCACTGTGGTGTAGAGTAGGATTTTTTTTTTTTTAAATCTCCTGTCTAACACATCTGTCCAGTACAAAGACAAAAAAAAGAGCCAAAAAAGAGCAAGTGTTGCTGATTTTTTTTCTCTATATTGAGCTCCACAGGGGACAGTGAGTGTGCATTTTGTCTTCCACAACTACACAAAGACAGAACTAGAAATGAAGTAAAATGGTCAAAACTGTGTTTCACCTGCTGCCTTTTGGCTTGATGATAGGTGTGTTTCTCACTAGTTTTGTCCTTAGAGACTGTAACGGAAAACAGAATTTCAGCATGATTTATTATGGCTTGACAAAACACTGAAAAATTGATGAAGGAAATGCAAGTACAAATACAATTTGTGCTCATATAGTATTCTTACTATGAATATTGTCAATGCTAGTATAAATGCAATTAACTAGAAAAATTCTGAACACTTTCAGTACAATGTGAAAATAGCATTAAGATGTATTATCAAAAGGATATTATAAACCAGCAGTCATTCCCTATTGTGCTGTTTTCGGCTGGGATAGAGTGAATTTTCTTCATGGTAGCTTGTGTGGGGCTGTGTTTTGGATTTGTGCTAAAACCAGTGTTGACAATATAGGAATGTTTCAGTCCCTGCTGGAAGTATACTGTACATGTGCCTGTCTTTGATCTTGTCTCCTGGGTGGGATCTGCACTGCAAACACCTTTGCTCCTGGATGGACCCCTCAAACCTAGGTCCTAGATTGTCATGTATTACTATAGGCATTGTATAGCATAACTTATTCTATTCTGTTCTATGTTATCTCATCCCATCCTGTTCCCTGAGCTTACCCTGAGTCAAATGATGAAGAGACAATTAATTGTCTAAAATACCGGGGGTTTTCAGCTCTAAAAACACTTTGAAGGACACATATCACAAAGATTACAAGAGAAAACATTTTTTTTTAAATTTTATTTTATTTTATTTTATTTTATTTTATTTTATTTTATTTTATTTTATTTTATTTTTTATTTTTCTGACTCTGCTTCAGAGCTGATGCTCATCAGCATTAGCACAAGGTGATGGTAGGCAAGAGCAAGCTAATTAATTCTTCAGTTTCACTTGGAAAAAGTATTTTTTGCAGTCTGACAAAGGCAAGTCACAGANATTTTATTTTATTATTTTATTTTATTTTATTTTATTTTTTATTTTATTTTTCTGACTCTGCTTCAGAGCTGATGCTCATCAGCATAAGCACAAGGTGATGGTAGGCAAGAGCAAGCTAATTAATTCTTCAGTTTCACTTGGAAAAAGTATTTTTTGCAGTCTGACAAAGGCAAGTCACAGAGCAACAAAATGCAGCAGCAGCAAGACAAGACCAATCGGTCCCATTTCCCAAAAAGTGGAAACTTGAGGAATGATGAACAGGACTGACCACAGTGAGACTGGGGAGATGTGTGGTTCTCTGGGGTGTTTTTGAAAGTATGACACATACTGGTGACAAGTGTACTTTTTGCCTTCAAAAACTTGCTCTGCTGTGCATCTCAGCCAGTGATGCATGAGAAGCGCTGTCATGCCGGCCCCGCGCTTGTGCCGCGTGCAGAGAGAGCTGAAAAGTGGCAGCTCCTGATGGTGCAGCAATCCTGGAGCCCATCCAAGCACAGGCTGTTTTGCATGAGTAAGAACACCTTGGAAATGGAGCCAAAGGAAGTGCAGAGCTTGTTTCCACTACAAAAGGCTGAGATATAGCTTTGTTTTTGTCTCATGGATGCCATTAAATCCAGGTTACAAAGTAGACAAGGAAACCTATTTCTTGAACTATAGTTTTCTGTAATCTAAATTCAGAAGACCTGAGGAAGAACTTCACTGTTACCATTGTTGGATAACATCACATCATGAAGGGTGGAGCCCGAGATGTGTTTAGGATACCATCACCCATCAGTAGCCTGCCAGAGTCCAGTTCCATGTGGCCATGACTTGTGGATTCAGCCCTCCACAGGCTAGGTGAGCACCCGCTGTGTGGGTGGACTCTGAACATGCCACTGCTGATGTCAGTCTAGTCACTTAAAAAATGAGTGTTCCCTCCCAGGAAAGAAAATAACCACAGCGGACATTAGTGAGCTTTGGAAGTTTAATTGGGAAAAGTGCCAAATCAACCCAAACACTGAAAAATCTACAACAGATGAAACAGTGGTGGTCAGTGTGATGTGATAAGTGAGAATGTTCTTTATTCTCTTAAAGTGTGCATAAGGGTTATGAATTTTAAAGAAATTCTGCAGGCATTTAGTGAAGAGTAAGGTTCTTGTTGCTAATACTGATGTGGGTGAGGAGGTGGCTGGCAAGATTATCACCTGACACTGAAAGGCATCTGCTTGTCTATATGAGTCTCTACGCCCCTTTAAGATACATTCAAAAAAGAACAGATTTTGGTTTTTATATGCCTACCTGGAACCACTTGAGGATCTTGATGTGATGAAACTAACTGATGATATTTTTCACATACAAAGGAATTTCTTCATTTCTTTTTCTTCCAAATAATAAAAGTAAATAAAACAATCTTCTAGCATATACATGGTTATACATTTTCAAAACAGATTCAATAAGTGGAGAAAGCAATCAAACTATGTCTATTCAGTTAAAGAATCTCAAAATTTGATGCAAGCTGAGTGTGATGAGATGGGCCCTTGCGTGTGTCCAAACACAGATCTGATATGTCAGCAGGTACAGCAAAGCTAGAGATGAAATCCCTTGCCATGAGTGGTCACTATCCAGAGGGCTTTTAGACAAAAGACTGTCTTTAAGCAGCAAGGATTTCCAACAACTTGGAATTTATGAGCTAAAACGTATGCTTTGAAAATGAAGTCCTAAGCCAGTGTATTTCAAGACTGTGCTTTGCTCTCTGCAGAGGGCCATGCAAGGCAAATGAATTCTGACATAGTGCATCCTGAAACAGTTGTAGCTGTACTTAATTGCATTCCCATACTATAGGGAGTGCAATCCCATACTTTGCACCCCACAATAAAAAAGGATGTTAAGGTACTTGAACACATCTGAAAAAGTGTTACTAAGCTTGTGGAGAGGCCAGAAAGCATTTCTTCTGGGAAGTGACCAAGGACACTGGGTTTGCCTAGCTTGTAGAGGACAAGGCTGAAAGGCAACCTTGTTGCTCTCTACAGCATCCTTAGGAAGGGAAGAGGAGAGGGAGATGCTGAGCTCTTCCCTTTGGTACCCAGTGACAGGACACCCGAGAATGTTTCAAAGGAGCTCCAGGGCAGGTCCACATGAAACAGTATTGATAATTCAGGAATGTCTTCATTATCACTGAGCAGTGCTTACACAGCACCAAAGCCTTTTCTGCTCCTCTCCCCATCCCACCAGTGAGGAGGCTGAGTGAGCACAAGATGGGAGGAGATACAGCCAGGACAGCTGACCCCAAATGACCATGAATACTGGTATGGAATAATGGTATTCCATAACATACAGAACCATGCTCAGCATATAAAGCTGAAGAAAGAAGAAGGAGGGGTGAGACATTCAGAGTGATGACATTTGTCTTACCAAGTCACTGTTACTCATGATGGAGCTCTGCTTTCCCGGGGAAGCCTCCCCCATGGGAAGTGGTGAATTAATTCCTGCCCCGCCACAGGAAGTGGTGAATTGATTCCTTGCTTCCCTTTGCTTTTGTGTATGGCTTTTGCTTTACCTCTTAAACTGTCTTAGTCTGTGAGCTTTTTCACTTTTACCCTTCGAATTGTCTTCCTCACTCCACCATGGAGGGAACAACTGTGTGGGGCTAAATTACCATTTGTGGTTAAACCACAACACCTATCAAACTTTTCAGTAAGGCATATTTTAAATTCTTAAATTGCTCTTGAACTTTCACATAACAGTGTTAGCTATAGAGATTTTTATGTTTCAGCATGTGCCTAAAATATTGGAGTTGTACTACAATCAATATTTTTTGGAACAATTTATCTGTTGTATCACAACCTGATTGAGCTTACTCAATCAGGCTAAGTCCACAGTTTAGGATTCAGATGATATCTTATGTAAGAATAGTAGCTGTGGGTAATGTTGCTAAATGAGCACAAATAAACGTGTTTCAGAAGCACATACCTTTCTGGTAGAAAGCAAAGTGAGTTCAATACAATGTTCTTTAAGTATATATTTAATGATACCTCTTCCTCCTGTTCTTGAACAGAAATTGGTTGATATCGTCCTTTAACAGGAGTAATGACAGAGAATTCAGAGAAATATTCTAGTTTTCAGAAGGAAGAGCAGTTTGTGGTTCCATTGACTTTTAATTAAAAATAAACATAATATTGTATCAGGTAATGAATATCAGCAGAGTGTGAGCTTTTGCAGAGTTTAAGGAACAACATCTAAAGTACTAAAGGGCTCCTGTTCACTAGTCATTGGAATTATATAATTGTCTTTATAAAGCTAAACTGAGGAACAATATAATAGAATACAGACATATTTGTTCTGAGACCTAACTGTCACAAAATAAAGAAATATTACAGCAGTTAAAGGTAAAATATCACTGAGCTAAAGGTAAAATGTCTGTCCTTTGCAATAGCTGAGCCTTTTAGGTGGTTTGCAGTTACAGCAATGATCTAATGAAATGTGTGAATTTCTTTAAGAAGATGGAATAATGTTGAAAAACTCTCCCAGGGAAGCTCAGAGAGTCACATTATCAAATTAATAAATTTTAGAATATTTTAATATTATTATTAATTTTAATATTAATTTTTTTTTTCTATGTGGGATGGATGCTACCTGCTGATGCTAAAGTGTTTATAATAACTGCACATTTTAGAACTCTTTCATCATTAATTCCCTGAGGGAAGAATCATCCTCACTCCTTTCCTAAAAATATCACTTACTAAGCAGACCAGTGTTATTGCTAGAATGGAACCAGAATTCCATTATGAAGCCTACAGAATAACAGTGTGGGCTTTTTATTGAGATTTAACAGCTAATTACATGAATTCATTGAAACAGGCCTACAAAACTTTATGGTCTGTAGTGGCAAAAGGGCTGCTTCCACAAGCAGCTGTGTAGGTCAACCTATTAAAGTTTCTGTGCATACACACATAAACACATAGCTGTAGGTATTATATATCCTTGAGAGAAGACATTTATGCAAGATCCATGTGATCATTCATCTAAATTACTACTTAGGTCCAAGGATTTTATTTATTTTATTTATTTGTACCTGCTTCATTTTAGCACACTGCAAAAAGAGTGTATGACATATCCTTAAAAAAAAGAAAATACACAGTACCCCATACTATAGTGTGCCATCTAAAATGCAGAGGAATAGCTCCTTTCTCATCACCTATTGTTATGACTTGAGTAGTTTACTTTGTCATCATCTTTCTCACATAAATAAATAAATTATCTTTGTCTTGCAGAATATGGAGTGTTTTTTGCTTGACACAGTATACGAAGTTCATAAACTGAAAGCAGAGAAAAATACACAAATATTATTTAAGGTCATATGCCTAATGTCTTTCTGTTGTTGTGAATGATGTTGTTCATCTTATGATTGTACCTAAAGGCCTCATCAAAATCATAAAAATGTTCTTTGTCTTAGAGCAGGAAAACTCCATAGGTTTTTTTGGTGGGTTTTTTTTTTTGGTTGTTGTTTTTTGGGGTTTTCTTAACTGATTGCAATTGGAAAAGAAATGGTCGCTAAACTTTAGGAAACTAAAAACTTAATCAATTTGTAGGCCGATAAAGACTTTGTTTAACTTTTTGGAGTTCAATAAAGATGGAAAGATGTCATAGAGCTGTTCAGGTTTAGTTAACAAGCTCAAAAGAACAGCCAAAGGGAATTGAAATTAGAGAACGAAAACAGAAAAGACCACAAAAAATCAGAAAATCAAAACATAAAGCCATTGCATACTACAGGACAATCTTGACTTTCCCTTTCCTTTTTAGAATGGATTTTTCCATGTTATAAACATGAAATGAATTAATTTCAGGTCCAAATCTGGTAAGAAAATTGCCAGTTCTGAGCTAATAAGAACATTGTTATGTTCAATTATGCTTACAGTTTTTAGGATTTTATTTAAACACTAAAATATTGTGTTTCTCTTGTAAAATATCATCTGTATCTTCAGTAACACCCTGTGACTTTACAAATGCAGGAGACGCAGAATATTTTAGTTGGGCAGACAACATACTTGCTTTGATAAATTTCTCATGTGATTTTTTTTTACATAACTAGGTGCTACAAAACCTAGCACCTAACACCTTTTCATCTTTGGAAAGTGTTTAAGAAGAAATAACATCTAAGTTCCCAAGGCCTTTAAGTGCAAAGTACTTCTTCAATGTGAAATTTCATCTAGGAGCTCAAAGACTTCCTGTTGCAAAGATGATGGATTTTTGTTGCTCAGCTTAAAAATATGAATCACTCATCAAAAATCTGGAATATAAAGTGATCCTTTAAAATAGTTTGAAGATGCTTTTTTGAATTTTTTTGACATCCACTTGATTTATTTTTCTGACTCAGAAAAACTGCCATCTGACTTCTTTCTCTGGAGAGTACAAACATAAAGATTGAAAAAGTAAGAGGAAAGAAAATATTAATTAGCATACTGCATATGGGCAGCCCAGCCAAATGTGTATTTTCTAGGAGTCCATCTTCGATGGACCAATACGTTTTATCTGGAAATAATTCTAGATGGATGTCTAATGAAGTTTTCCTCTGGGCTCATAATGCTCTTAGCTGAAGCAGGACAGAATGCTTGTAAGGAGTGCATAGATTACATTCTTAGGTGTTATCAGACATAAATCATAGCGCCACTAATATGACTTTTTAATAAAGGATTGTTTCTTTTTATTTAGGTTTAACTAAAGAAGTTTGCCTCATAATACCTCGCATTTTTTTCAAGTTACTGAATATGATACAAATTTCACTGAAATATTTTGAGTCTTTAGATGAAACTGAGATTTCCTTGCACACATTCAATATGTGAAACCAATAAACTGATTGCTTACTTTTCTTCTTGCATCTGTAATTTGTGTAGGTCACATGTTGTTTGATATCAGATACACAAAAGTTGTACACAAGTATATACATACATGCATTCTTGTAAAAGGAGACAACTACTTCCTAAAAAATCAGGAGGAACATTAACTTTCCTTTCTGAAGAACTGGGAGACTCCCTGAATAAGGATCTCTTCAACCATTATATTTCTTTTCTGCTGGAACTTGTTTAATTCAACAGCACTTTTTAGAGATTGTAGAAATATACCTCCTTTCTCTTTTCTTGAAGCCTTGCTTAGCCAGATCTTAGTGAGTAGTTTATGAAATCAATAGACCAACCTGCATTAAAAAGAATATAATAAATTATTATTTGTTTAAAGGACTTTAAAAGTAGCCAATAACTTTTAAATTAAAAGAAGACCTTCTAGTCCATGAGGATCTGATCCACACAACTAATAAGTCTGCTGCAACACAGTATAATTGTTGGGACAACCTTTAAATAAGTAACTTCTTTTTCAGAAATCCAGGCAGCAGTACTGTAATTAGAGGTCCAGAAGCTCTAAGGATATTAAAAATTTAAACATGGAACCAGCTACCTTTGTAGTGTCTCTTTGCTAGCAGCCTGTTCTGTGAATTGAATCAATATACAGTCTCTGCATAAAGACTTAAAAGTATGCCTATATTTTTATCTTTATTATGGTTAATAGTTCTATTTAAAAAAAAAAAAAGAAAGTTTGTTAAGTAAAAGAGAATAAATTGCTATATGCAGAGAAAAAAACACTTCTGTTATTTGTGTGATTATTTGCTGAAACAGCCTGATATCACGGAATGTTTATTCTTTCTTTTTTCTGCTGAACAGTTCAGATGAGCAAATTCATACCTCATATGCTATTGATTAATTATTCCCTGCTCATTGTTATTGCTTCTTTTTTTGGGTAGTTTGGCTAATCAATTTTTATGTGTATAAGGACTATGTGAATGACTAAAACTTTTAAGAAAGTTTATTTATTTGTGCAAATAATATAGCATATAAAAATGCAAAAGAACTAAATAACATACTCCTATGAACATTAAAATTAGGATTTTTTCCTTTATTACAACCACTCAACTGATAAATTTTTGAAATACTAAAAAATTACAGGACCTCTAAATACACAGAAAGTGATAAAATATTTCAGATGGCTTTTTTGCTGTTTAGAAAATATTGTCTTTGATGCTGCATTTAAATTTATTACTGAGTAATTTCTTCCAAGCATAAAACTTGCTATTTGTGCAAGATATATTGTGCTAAAGATTCTATTTGCACCTAATGAAGTGATTTTTTTTTCCTGAGGCATCAGTGTTTTGAAGGAACCCAAAGTAAAATCTCGTAGACAACTTTCATAACCTGTTCCTCAGATTACCTGTAAATTGTTTCCATTTAATAGGACTACATGCACCAATATTATAGTTGTTCTCTGTTTTACAAAATGATTAATTCTGTCATCTTCTAAGTAGCATTTGTGTTGTATTGAGTAATCTTGTTCAGCTCAATAGGACACGTAAGTATGTGCTCAGCTTTCTGCTAAAACTATTGTATATCATGAATGTCAATGAAATCAATTTATTTGAATGGCATTAGGGATAGACAATTCACTACTTTCCAATTATTCAGAAATAATTACAACCCACAGTTCCCAGTTTCTGAACAAATACATCCCTTTAATATCACATCGTTAGTGCCTTACTTGTATGTCATCAATCTCTCTGTAGAATCTTTAGAGGTCTATTACCTTAGTATTTAATGCAAAGATATGTGATAACAATATTTAGGTGTGCAGGTGTTTTATGTAATCACACAATTAAGCATTTTGTCACAGTTCTTGAAAATATTACAGGATTTTAAAAGGGGGAGAGCTAACATTTTTTGGTTGCTTTATTCAGTGTGATGCCTGAAAAACTTAACGTTTTTAAAACCCCAATGGTTTACAAGATTCTTTCTCTAGGGACACTTGTCTTTGCATAAGTCTCTTGACACTGGAAGGCAAGGCAGTTTTCCAAAGCATGAATTTGTTTTCAAAACTCTAGACTATCTTTTTAAGAATTTACTTTATTATAAAACAAATCACGGCTACATCCAGTATCTGAATTATAAAATGATGTAAATTTTAAATATTCAATAGAGCTCTGAAAGCTCTCAGGTTGATAAAATGGCACTCTGATGCTAAGATTTTTTTATTCATTGTCCAGAGCAATGGAAAAACATAACTTATATTTAATTAACTCTTTATCTTGAAGACATTGATGTTAGATTTCATTGCATCTCAGGGCAGGAACTTGTTATCTACATGTTGCACACTTGTTCTTTTGCTCTAGTAACATAGGTTTCATGTCTCACATCATGCTTTCTTCAATATGTGCCAGAGTACACTTTAATTAAGTAGATGGACATTCACTGAGCTGTATGTAATTATTCAATGTACAATGGAAAAAAAAGTAACATGGCATTAATGCATTCTCAGCCCATTGCTATATCCTGAGAGGGGACACAGTCATAATAAACACAGGATATTAACTGAGGATTAACAAGACCTTTAACTGCCTGGAAAAGCTGGCTGTAGGAGAGAACAACAGTTGTTCTTTGATTACAGTCTTCATATAAGCAGTTCTCTGAATTCATACATGGCTTGATTATCATTAGAGCCATAGTTTTATGTGCTACGTGCATTCTTACCATCTTCAATTTACTGTAGAAACTCCTATTTTAGTCTATGGAATTTCACAAAGAAATGAAGATATTCAAGCTGAAAGAATTTCTTGGTCCTTCATTCAGGAACAATGTAACATTGCTTGCAAGACCATATTCTGACTCCTTTGTTTGTATAGGGAATTTAAAAATAAAAATCTGATTATTCTGATGATTGTAAGATCCTGGACTAAAAATAAAAGTAGACCAGAAAATTTTATTATTTTAAGAGAAATCTGGCAAAATGAAAAGTTAATTGGTGTGCCTAGACTGATTAATATATGTGCTATTTTTTATTATTATGGAATCTGAAAGTTTATATTGGATTTACCAAATGCAACTGGTAAAAGTAATGGAAGATATACTTCCATATGGTTTCAGCAGTAACTGCATTCATAATCTGCTTTTAAGCAGAATATAACAAGATCCTGTTAATTCCAAAAGTAGGAAACCAGGAAAAAATGAAGACAGGTAAAAAAAGTAAATTTGTGGTCATATTCCTGTATTTGTTGAAAATCTTTCATTTTACAAATATATTGGAAAAACTAGTTGTCTATCTTTGCTATTGAACTGGGAAGCTGTGTTTAGACTGATGTTTATAGTCAGTATTAAGTAACAACTGAAAAGTATGTATTGATGATTTTTTTTAAAAACTCACTGGAGGAAAGTTAAAACTGCCTGAGCCTCACCCCCGGGGGAAACCAAAGAAAACAATATTGTAAGAGGTTAAAAATGTTAGAGTCACAATTTCACTGAAGCAAAACTCACAAACAATACAGAGAAAAATGGTTTGCCTACAAAACCAGCAAAGGCAAAATGCCTCCTAGACCACACTTCTCAGGCAAAACCAAAATCGCCATGCGGCGGCGAGACCAAAGAAGGCTGTTCTGGCTGAAGGGATTTACTCTGCCTCACCTGTAAAGGTGCAGGTAAGTGCCTTCACCAGGTGCAGGTACATCCCCCCCCAGGTGCAGGTACATCCCCCCAGCAGGTGCAGGTGCAAGGCCCAGTGCAGCCGTGGCCAGCGGGAGCGGTGCTGGCGTTGCTGCCGCGTCCTGCGGGCCAGGCTCTCCCAGCAGCGCGGGCTGGTTCCAGCAGCAGCCACCTCTCCTCAGCCCAGCCAGCAGAGAATGGCCACCCTGCTGCTTCTGCCCGCTGCCCCAAAGAGAGAGCCTGCTGAGGTGACGAAGATGGGTGTGGAGTACTCAATTTGGTCACCCCCACATAGTGCTAAACTTTGCGTCCTATCCCTCTGAACAAAGGTGAAGAAAACTGAAGATGTATTTCACAAATGCAGGGTTGAAGAATTATTTTAAAAACATTTTTGAAAGCAATTTCCTTCACTGAAGCTGATGCTGTTGTAGAAATTACATGTATCACAAGGCAATCTTCAAAAAACTGCAAATAATGTATAAATATGTCAATGTACAGAAAGTTCTGGTGAGTTTTTAGTTTTGTGGTTTTGGTTTTTTTTAACATGCTAGAGCTAGGAATTGTAACTTGGAATTATAAAATCTATTGAAATTAGAAATAAAAGGTTTATTTTTTGATGAAGGAAAGATGCAATTAAATCAAGTAGAAAATTGTGTGGAGTCCCAGTCTTCACTCAGCAAGTTCATTTAAAGGGTCTTGAGGTCACTGAGGTGGCTGCAGCAACATTATCAGAAGGTTAAAAGACCAAACTTTACTGGCAAACTTCATAAGATCAGAAATTTGGCAAAATTATAAAAACACCATTCAATCAAAATAAAGTATTTTACCAAGAATAGACGTAGCAAACTCTACTCATCCAACCTTAAATTACCCATATTTCAGGAAGAAGGAATGAGGAATAGGAAAGAAGAGAAAGAGAAAAAGAAAGAGGGAAAAGGAAGATACAGCTAGTGTCTTGGATCCTGGTCTGGTTTCAGCTGCCATGAAATCCAAGGATGATAGGGATGCAACCGTGTGTGTCTTGGGACAATGAATTTTATCTGCTCTGGCCTCTTGTTGCCACTGCCAGCCAGGTGGGGCCTCCAGACATGTGGCCACTCTGGGGCTCCACTGGGGCTGCAGGAGTGGGGTAGGGGCATTGCTTCCCATGTGCCAGGTGTGCCAGCGAGTGACAACCATTCTAGGCTGGGCTAGAGGCTCCAGGGGCATGAGGTGGGGAGCAGGACATGTCCAACTCCCACGGAATGTGCACTGCTTCCCCCCCACACACACACACTTCAGTTATTTAGAGACAGTAATAATTTCCTCCAGTCTCTCACAAATGGTAAAGCTTCCTCTTTCTGACTCTTTGAATAAAAACTGGATTTTTTTTTTGAAGAGATGATTTATTGCTATGCAATCACTGAGATCAATAAAAATTACCTTTCACAGAAGTCAAGAGCTTTGTCGGGATCAATCCAGACTGAATTACAGCCTTCCAACAAGTCAGCAGACAGATGCTATATCACTGCAATGGGCTACATGTCATCTTAACCTTGCCAAAAGATAAGATAAAATTTATACCCCCATGAAATTACTTTAAACTAATGCATTTTACCTCAGAAGATAGGGTGAGCTAAGTGTGCATGTATGGGCTATTGTAACTCACCTCATGAACAGTGACTTGTAAAGATGCTGTAAATCATTAGCTTTTGATTCTGTGACCCTATGCTTCCATGAACAAGAAATACTCCATACTTAAAAGCTTTTACAGATTGGCCCTCCATGGGTAGTAACATTTTTATGAGATGTGATGGATCTGTAATTCTGATGGGAATAAATGCTTTCTAAAATAGGAATACAAATCAGTTTGTGAGCCCCTCACTACAAAAAAGACATTGAGGGGCTAAAGTGTGTCCAAAGAAGGGCAACAAAGCTGGTGAAGGGTCTGGAGCAGTCTGATGAGAAGCTGATGGAGCTTGGACTGTTTAGTTTGGAGAAAAGAAGACACAGGGGAGATCTTATCTCTACAACTCCCTGAAAGACTGTTGTAGCCAGGTGGGGATCAGTCTCTTCATCCAAATAATAAGCAATAAGACAAGAAGAAATGGCCTCAAGTTGCACCAGGGGAGATTTAATTCTAATATTAGGAAAAATTTCTCAACTGGAAGGACTGTCAAACATTGGAAGAGGCAGCCCAGAGAAGTGGTTGAGCTACCAGCCCTGGAGGTATTTAAAGATGTGTGGATGTGGTGTTTAAGGACATGGTTTACAGGTGGACTTGGAGTACTTGTCTTTGTAAATGGTTGGACTTGATTTTAGAGGCCTTTTCCAACCTAAGCAATTCTATGATTTTATAATTCTAAGTGCAAATGAATGTAGGTCCATATTAAAGTAGTTACAGGATCAGTTTTTGTGAAAATCATATGATTTATAGATGGTAATAATGCTATGTATTTGATAAAGTTTGATTCTTTAGGACCCTTACTCAAATAATTTATTTTTTAAAACCACTCTCTACTCCTTGTGAACTTCTAGAAAACAATCTTTCTCTTACAAGATGTCCTCAAGATCAAACAAAATTAATAAAAAGGTTTGATCAGAAAGGCCTTAAAATTCAAGAATACTACAAGGCACTACAATGAAAATATTTTTCAATACTGCAAAATGTTTAAGAGTTAGAAACTATAAGCTAAACCAAAAATTTATTTTACCACAGACAGATGATTACAAATTCAGGCTGAACAGATGACTTGTTAAAAAATAAAGACCCTATTTACATTTACACTGGTTTATAACACTGCATGAAGTAACATGTTTTTTAAGAAAGAAATAATTCGTTCATGAACAAAGCATTGTCTAAAGAGTGCTGCAGAGTGTGTCTGTACATTTGTTCCTGCAAATTAGAATTTGAAGAAAAAAAAAAAAAGTAAATTATATTATTTCCACTTTTCTCAAGCTATACAGTGATTCATCAAATGTTTTTCAGAAGAAGCTGTCATCCTCATGCAATAACTGGCTTCTGTGTCACCCTTTCTTGTTGGATTAATTAAGTCAACAATCTTCATAAACTCTCTTAGATATGTCTCTTCGAAAACAAGGCTGAAACACCTACCAGTATGTTTGTGTGAGAGGCTAAAAGTAGTGACACCTGCTCTGCAGATGAACATCACTCTTCAGAACCCTCACTGCAGTATTTGCTGATGTTGTGCAGTTTTATGTAACCCATTTTCTTATTTTCCATATGACCAACAACGTTGAATGTAAACAGGATCTTATCTGCTTATTGTCTCTACTTGAATTAACAGTTTTCTGTTTGTGATATCTCAAATTATTGCTATGAAAATTATTATAATTTCACAGAAGGCCGTGGTAAAAAATAAGATGTAAATGCTTCTAATCAAAGATATTCTTCATGCAAATGAAACTCTAATTAGAAGAGAAACAATCTGTTTTAGCAGACCACCATGAGAAGAGCTGCTCAGCATTAAATATAGTCTGATAAAGATGTTAGTTTGCAAAAAGATACTGGAGTAAGTAAAAGTAATTGAGTATTTAACCTGGCTTTTAGGATATAATCCTAGAATATTCAATCCATGTACTGAATTTAAGAATTGGATTTAGGGTTGAAGATAGCTAGAATCAGAATAATTTTTGCTGTTAGGGCCTTTACAAAAATAAATCTTTAATTTTATTACATGTGTTGAAAGCTGCTTCATTGAAATGGGGAATTCATGTTAGATTATCGGAGTTCAGTCTATTTGCACACGAAATTCTATCACACAATCTAATAAAATTGTCTTGAAATGCTGAAGACTATTACACCAGGGTTCCAAGAGTAACTGTTACACTGCGTATAAAGCAATAATTTAGACTAACTCTCAGTTTGCATATTTTTTTTAATTTTCATTTTAAATTCTCTTCTGTTGTCTTAATATTTTGCAGTGGGGATTCTTTATTCATGCTTGTAACGATGGGGGATTTTTCAGCTCTGTTCCTTTAGGACCCTTCAAACCCATCCTCTCAGAAGCTTGCAGGCATGCATTTATCATTAGAGTTGGTAGACACAAGTATTGTAAGCAGACACTGGTATAATACCAAAATGTACTCTACTACACAATACAAATTTGCCAAGACAAGAGATCCCCAGAGAAGCAAACTGATTTTATTTAAAATGCAACCAAGACAAATATTTAATTTCAGAACAAAAAAATCAAAATCATGAAACAGTGAAGCTGAAGAAAACCTTAGAATAACTTCATATATTTTCATAACTGAAAACATTCAGATCAAGTCTTCCCATTATTTTGTCTTCTCATATTAAAGGAATCTTACTCACAAAATACCTTTTGTTTGTTTTTACCCTTTGGATACTGGTTTGTCTTGCTTTTCTCAGTCTTTTTTCCCAATAAATAGAATGTGATCACTAGATGAAGGAGAGAAACCCATAGCTCACAGGATATAACATGTGGCTGGGTTATGGAGCTTAGGTGTATCCTGGTTAACTGAATGGGGCAAAGCAAGTATTTGAAATTATGCCAGCTAGTTCCTACATTGGTTTGAGAGTTTCCTTATGCAAACCAGGCAAACCAGGATTGTTAGTGAAGTCATAATTACAAACTGACTGTTTGCAGCTTTATAGGATAGTGCTGATTCAGTTCTAATAAGAACAGAACTAAATAACGTTGATGTAACCAATAAACCACCTAAAAAATGCAAAAATAGACTCAAAAACCTCCACCAAAACTGTGCTATAAGTAAGTTTGGGATGGTCAATTAATTTTCATATCTGGGATAGAAGAAAATTAAATTCATAGTTTTAAGCACAAAATAAGTTCAAAGAATAAGAAATAATATAATGCATTGTGCATATTCTAGTTATGCAAAAAACCAGATATATGATGAATATATATTGTTTATAATTTATGGAGTGTATGATAGAGTTTGGAAAAGTTTGTTTAAAATCTTATATTGTGAGAAGACTGTTGGAATCTAAGCATGTTATCCATTGAAATACACCTGCATGCTTCAGGTCCTTTAACTGATAATTTTAATGAAGAAATGTCATCTAACCTTTAGTATAATGTTTCTCTATACAAAATATACATTTTATAATTTTACTCACATATACCAAAATAAGTTATTAAATTTATAGGGAATGCTACAGAAAAAAAGTCCAAATAAACAACCAAAACCTCCAAAAAAACCCTAGACCCCACAAAAGCTAAAATCCAAATAAAGATATTATGTCTATATAGTTTTCAGTAGTAACCAGATACATTATTATTACAGTAAAAAAAAAAACAAAAACAAAAACAAAAACAAAAACAACCCAAAAAAACTTTACCAATATGATCAATACTTTAAAAAAGCATGCTAAGTAGTCAAATTTGTGCATTTGGGACAAATTCCATGAACAATGTCACCTGGGAGAAAATTCTGTCATGGGAAACTCTTTATTTGCCCTTGATCATGCTGTTCTGTCTGATTTTATACTTCCCCACATGGATTTCTTACTGCGTCACTCAGCAAGGTGGGTGTGGAGGGGGGAGGGGATGAGAGGCTGAACTCTGTGCCACAGATTGTTTATGAACTCCACGTTTAAAGTTGATTGGGTAAAATGCATGATTACCCTTGGGAATGTTGGTCAGAAAAAAATAAAAATCTTGAATCTCAGAAGAGGCCTCAACATACAGAAGCCATCAGGCTTCTTTTTGCTTATTCTCTGTGACTTTCCTGGTAACTAAAAGTATTCCCTTTTTATCAGAAAGGCTAACTGCTCAGTCCCAGGCTTTGCAGTTTGTAAATTCACACACTTTCTCAGAAAACAGAGTTATGTGTTTAAGGCTTCTCAGGGCAGGCAAGGCTTAGTATCTCAATTTTGTTACTTTCAGTACTTAAGGTGCTATTACTGCAAGACTGCTCTGCAAAATAATTGTTGTGTTTGTTCCACTGGTTCTGTTTGATCAAAAAAGTACTTGACAAAATACTCCTAAAAGAGTATTTTGATGTGACACACGTTTTCTTTTGCTTGGATCTGTTTGTTGATACAGCCTTTGGAAATGCAGATGTAGAAATATGTTAGTGGAGAAAAATAACTTCACCACAAGATCTTTTTGGGGAAGCTGCAGAAGAAGTCTGGCCACCTCATTAGGTGATCCTGCTGGAGCCAGGAAAGAATTTCCATGTGGTAGGTAGGCTACATCTGTGTTGCCTTCAAGTTCATGGTCAGAACCTCAGCTGATAAAAAGCTGATGTAAGTCTGGATGATGTCAGGCCTGAGCCTTTAATATTCATTGGTAACACCTTGAATCCTTTTAGTGGTATCTTGTCTTCATTAACTTTCTTTTCTGGTGACACATCGATTCCAGTATTTGGACCTACAGCTGGCTTTTTATATTGATTTTTAAAATTAATTTAAAAAAGGTTGTGAAGTTCTTCCGAGTAGATATGAAATGATTTATCACTACCAAGAACTATATTTCTTTTCAGTGGAATTGAAAAGAATTCCAGTGGGGCTCAGCTCCCACTGTTAACTAAGAGCTCTTCTGCATATTGAGCTACAGTGTGGAATAAAAGTGCAGGAATAAATGGAATTTATTTAGGTATATTTTATATTTTAAATATTATGTTAGAATAAACGCACACATTTTCTATAGCCTTTGGAGAATAAGCATGCTTCATATAACTAAGGAATAAGTGGTCACCTTGCCATTTAGTTAGTTCAGTTCACTTATCTTGATTCCAATTCTTCTGGAGAGAGGCAAGGAATACACTTTAACCCAAACATTGGTCTAAGAAACCTTACACACTTGGGGATAAAAGAATTAAGGTCCCAGTCTAATTTTGACATGTAGATGTTTTTATCAAAAACAATGATAAGTAGGCAAATTAATGGTAAGTATTCCTAAAGTGGTAAAGGTGACAATTATGAATATAACACTTGGTGACACCCCATGTGATGACAGCAAATTGAGGATGAAGAATGATGCCAACTTCTTCCCTGACTTTTACAGTAATATTTGACATGATGTGTGTAGTGCACTAATACCAGATTTTTTTGGTATCAGAGCCACTGACAAGACTCTTCACTGCTTCTTCATCTCACCCTCAAGGTACACCTATCCCTCACACCTTTTATTCCTTTTCTGCTATTTCTCCTTATCAATTACTTTTCTGATCCATCTCCCCTGTGTTTTTTTTTTTTTCACTTTATCCAATCATATTTTATAAATAAGGTAATTTCCATTACAATTAGAGGGGCCATAGGTTTTGGGTACTCAGGACATGTTTGTACTTGTCTTCTTTTAGATATATTAGCAGTTGTTTAATTATCATGTAACTTAAAAACTTTGCTTTAGCTTATAGTGAGAAGAAGTAGTTATTCTGTGCAGATTAAATTATCTCTAAATAAAACATAGTATGGATGAGTGGACACAGAACAATACCTGGGGCTACTTCCTAGTACTGAAACCTTACTATGGGTAAACACATAATATATGTAGCCAAAAATTTACTGTTCATACAGTTAAAATCTTAACAGTCTATTCAAAGATTTTATTTTATTTTATTTTACTTATTACCAGATACAGTTATTGCAGAGTAAGAAAATAAGGACTAATGCCATTATAGAAAAAAAAGTCTCTTAAAATACAGTGGAAGTGAATATGCACACATCGTGGTACCTAACCCACTTTTTTCTGAGTTTTGACCACCTTTTCACTGTTTCTCTGTATACTGAGGTAAATGGCTTCAATCTAATTGAGGTATTGCAAGTCAGCAGCATCCTAAGTCCTTTCATATGGAGGAGTATGGTGTTAATTATGATGGTTTCTTCCCCCTTCTCTCTTCTGAATTTACTTAGGGCTATTTTTATGCCTTTGTTAAACCCACTTTACAGTTTGTTCTCTCTCCTGTGGTCTTTAACCCTTTCATACATATGGTGCATTTTATATATATAGTTTACTTTTCCTTTGTTCTCTTTATGAACAACCCCCCAAACCACCTCTTATGTCTACATTTATTTGAGTTGTTTATAGCCCTGAAGTCTGGAGCATGTGTTCTCTCTCTTTGCCACCCTCATGCTTGTACTTCTATCTATACAAAAAACTGCAGCTACACTATAGAAATAAATGTGAAAATAAACCAAATTGGGTATAGCCCCAGTCACTGGAAGACAAATCCAATAAAAACAATGTTCCAGGTAGGATGAAGCAAATTCAAAATAAACTTTGTAAGCATCAGTCTGGAGGTCCCAACTAAGTCATTACACAGCCTGCTATTAACAAAGTCAACCATATATTTACTGAGCTACAAAGCTAAAATATCTTAGTTCACAAACAGAAATTACAAATCACACTAAGTATTGTTCAAGATAAAATCTATTTTAAAGTTAACAAGGGGCATAGAAAGTCTGAATAATCAGGAATTATTGAACAAAAGGACACATAGATAACCAAGAGTAACTCAACTGAGCCAAGCTGCTGGAAGACACCTTTTTCACTCTGAAAGCTTGCTATGATGCTTTATTTAATTTTTATATCTGCCATATTTTGATTAGACTGTTAAAATTATTTTGAGTAAGTTCTTGGATTCTCAAATGAAATGTGTACTTTTCATGCCCTGGACAAGATTTTTAATGCAACGCTCTTTTTTTCAAACAAGGAAAATAAGACATTGATCAATTTTTAGACTAGAACTTTTAAGTGATTATTCTGGATTTAATCAGTGATTAATATCTCAAGAAGATTTATCAATGTCTTTCTAAAATCTACAAGAAGTAGAGAGATTTAATCCTAATTTACTACTTTCCCATGAACAAATTATTATTCATTAGCTTTTGGAATCTAGTTTTATATACTTTGAATTCAAACATCTAGAGAACTGAGCTTTATGCTTTGTGTCTTTGCTCTGCCTTGTTCTAAAGCTGCATTGCCTTTTTTGTATTGCATTGTCATGAAAGTTGTGAAAGTCATAAATGACACCTTTTAAAAGCGTTCTTATCAGCTGGCTTTGTCATATTTGCCTTTGTAAGCAGGAACATAATCAGAAAAGTAGTTGGGGAAAGTCTCAACTAATACTACAAAATTTCTAAAAGTACCTTTCCAAAAGTTTACTTAGCTCCTCAGCTGAGACCTGGTGAATGAATAATATGGAGAAAACAAAGAAAACTGATGAAAAATTTTCATAGCAGCACAAAAGTAAAAATCTGGTCTCGTTTAATGTCTTTTATTTTTTTCTTGTGTGTTTGGGTGTTCTCATTTAACCTGTCCTTGATATCTAAATTCACTCTGTGAGAGATTTGAAACCTGCTCACATTTGTATACCCCCTAATTCTGTTGTCTAATCTGTAAGGACTATTCTGAACAATATAATTAATGCAGTGAGCAGTATTTAGTATAATTTAAATGACTACTAATTAATTAATTCCATGTCCAGTTAGACATTTAAGTAAGGGGTAAATAAAAGTTTTTCAAGAGTCTATTTCCTTTATGGATGAAGAAAGAAGAAATTACTCCATGAAGAAAATCAGAGAATCATAAGGAGCTAATATGGCAGCTTTGAGGATTTCAAAAGGTCAGACATACCAAAATCAGAAAAAAAAAATCAACATCCTGCTAAAACAAAGCTATAAAAAATCTATGTAACCAGGGAGCTTTACTAGGAGCAGGATAAATGATGGTGTTTTGTCCGCCTAGGATTTTATTTTCTGAAATATTTATTTTGGAGGGAAAAGCAGGGTGTGGCGGTAGAGAAGGAGGAGCTGTTTTTTATCATGTGTTTTTTTTTTAGTGATATTTTTTTTCTCTGGGCAGATTTGATGCTGAGTTCCAGATAGACGTCTCTCAAATACCATGTTTGCTTATCTTCAAAGAGGTTACAAAATGTACAACAGTCTGAATGCTGATTAAGGTGTTCTGTCTGCATGTCTGAGTTTAGCTACGACTTATCTATAACAACCAAGCATTCAAAACTTGGATTTTAAATAATGATTATTTTTACAAGAAAAGAAAAAGAGGAAAAGTAACTGGACTAAGTCTTAATACAACTATCTACTGCTATTGTTGATGTTTATTCATGTTGTAGTGTAAAACATACAAACTTTCCCTCTTCCCTTTTGAAATACTCCTTTATTTCTTAGAATCTTGCTCCTGGAATGGTGTACTGGCTTTCTATTTTCTGCAGTGTTTATTCTGTCATCAAAATCTCCAGACTATCTTATCTCTCATTTCTATCTCTTGACACCTTTATGTTTCTTTTCTTTTTATCTGCAGGGATTTTATAGTTTTTGATGATGGCACTAAGGTTTTTTGATGTTTAGTGTATAACTTGGTATTCAGATTCCATTTTCAAATCTGCTTTTCAATTGTATTCAATGCTAAAGGAAAGCAAATAAAGCTCATTTTGTGTCTTATATTTATTTTCATGATAGCAAAATTCCACCAATTGAAATTCTTTTAAAACATCTACATTCTCACATCGACTTTTGTTGAAGTGTTTTCTTCTTTTTGATAGGTGTTTTGTAATTTAAACAGTTTATCTTTTCTTCATTTCGCTTTACTCTCTATACAGTAGCATTTCTTTTCCTTTTCCATTTTTTCTTAATGCGGTTTCAATTCTTATTTTCCAGTTTTGAGTGAACAGTTTTTTTAATGTATTTTACAAGTCAAGAAATATAGGGGAATATTTACAGGGGAATTCCTCAATTAACCTGTAAAAACTATACAATTAGTAACAGTATAAAATACTATGATGATGATGATTATTGAAGAGAATTAAACAAAGACATAGCTCTTCTTTAAAATTAAAATACCTAGTCTTTATGCCTAGGTGGAAATTTGGCTTTGGTATAATTTCTATTTTTCTGGCACAATACTGAATTGAAAAAACAATTTCATTTTAGACAGCTAGATGAAAGTTTGGCTTTCAATTTATAATGCCTCACCTAAGAGAAATGTAGCATTTGGAATAGAAAATTTCAAAGTCTTAATTATCATAGCTTTCTTTGTGACATACAATTAAGCATTTATCTTTTTATCTCTCCTGTGGGATAGAGGATTTTCTTCACTGTAGCTGGTATGAGGCTGTGTTTTGGATTTGTGTTGATGTGTTGATAACACAGGGATTTTTTTTTTTTTTCATAATTGCTGAGCAGGGCTTACACAGAATTAAGGCTTTTCTGCTTCTCAGCCACCCCACCAGCGAGGGTTCTGGGGGTACATGAGAAGCTGGGAGAGGACACAGCCAGGATAGCTGACCCAAGAGATATTCCAGATCATATGGCATTGTGCTCAGCACATAAAACTGGGGAATAAGGAGTAATGGGATGCTTTCAGAGTGATGGTGTTTGTCTTTCAAGTCCCCATTCTGCATGTTGGAGCCCTGCTTCCTGAGCACTTCCTTGTCCATTGGAAGTGGTGAATGAATTCCCTGTTCTGCTTTGCTTACACATGCGCCTTCTGGTTTCCCTATTAAACTGTATCTCAAACAATGTTTTTTCTCACTCTGATTCTCTCCCCCACTCCATCAAGGGAGCTGAGCTGCCACCTGGGGTAAAACCACAGCAATCTCTTTGTCTGCAAACAGGATATCAGGACACTGCCCACTACACAGTACTGCTGTGATGATACATGTAGTATTTTGGAAGATGAAATACCCTGTTAGTTAGCTACATCTAAAGGAATACTTGGCATGGTGGTGTTCAGTCAAAGATCAGACTTGATCTTAGTGATCATTTCCAACCTTAATGAGTCCATGATTCTATTAAATAAAGTATGTGGAATTGTCTATTTGGGAATGAAAAAAATATAGAAAGGAAGATCATTCAAATTTTTTTATGTAATGAACTTTTTCTCTTTATTCATCAGATTATGGTCTCTTCCCTACTGGTGGATCTTGAATGAATGTATTTTTGTTTTTAAGATTTCAATAACTTTCTAAAACACAACACTAGCATGTTCCTCAATAATTGAATAGTCTTAGGATGCAAAACCACTGCAGGACTGTGTAACTAATTACTTTTGACATACACAATAGAAAAATAAAAACTTTATGTCCTATGATGTTATATTGGTTTTTTTTTTTCTTGCATAAGATCAAGATGAAGATTAATACTGAATCAATATTCATCTTACTCATTTACTCAATTGTTCCAATTAGAAACCCAAGGAAACATCTTTTCTAATTTTTAATCTCTGAAACTCTTCACACAGAAATGAACTTCATTCTTCAAAAATGAAATTAATGTAAAGATGTAAGCATAAACTCAGTACAGAAAAACTCACTCTGATGATAAAATTGTGATCAGAAATACTGTGTTTAGGTTTCAAGATTGAAGCAATGGGTTGGTATATTGACAGCAATTGCTGCCAGCAGTTTTGATAAACAAAAAAACCTAAGTAAATAATCTTAGCACAGCAGGTAAATTGTGTTCACTTTAGAAAAAAATCAATCATTGTATTGTAGTTCACCAGAAGCTTCCTACCTTCTATTCCCAGCACAGCATGGTTTGCTGGTGTTAAACACCAGGAAAATCTATACTGAAAATGACACTACTTCTTAACCAATTCACACGGTCTTTGATATTAAATTTATATATATTAATAAGAAAAAATATATCAATATTTTAAATAGATCATCCATCTTAAAAAGCAAAGGAAAAAAAACCCCGAAGAAAAAACGTGAAGTGATGAGTCATTAAGATAAAGTAGCTCATTTTATAAATTCCATAATTTTACTGCAATATAGTCTAACAGAGAAATCTATTTAAAGATCAGAAAGGGTATCTGTCTCAACAGACTTGTCTTTTTTAGTGATGTGGTAATCATAATTTTCTGTTTCATTCCTTGCTACCCATAAACAAACTAAAATATTTCCTAAAGTCACTTGGATTCTCTATTTTAAACTCTTTCTAAGGAAATTTATTAATGGTTTCTAAAAACATATTCTTTCCTTTTCTGAAGCCTTGTCTTGAATTCCCTGGTGATCACTGATAAGAATGTATTTCCCTTAAGCTTTCAGTTTCTCCAATGCTTAAGAGAGAGAAAGGTCTCTTATATGGATCTTCTTTGCTTTTTGAATTTGCGTGTCTTTTAATTTCTTCTATGAGGTAATTCCTGAAGAGAAAAAAATGGACTGAATAATAACTTTCTTTTGAATATGGTGAGTTTTGCTTTTACTGCTTTTACCAGTGTTTATCCAGGACAAGGCCTAAATGTGTAAGCAGAAAGGACCACTGGATTTGGAGTGATTTGCCTCTGGCACTGTAGCAAGCTCCCTGAGAAATGAGGAGACTGCAGGTGATAAAAGGAAAATAAGTGAATTATAGATGACTGTGCTTTGCATCTCCCAATGAAGAGCTGACAGAGATATCATATGAGTGAGGAATTAAGCAGGAGCACTGCTAAGAGGACTTCATGAGACACTACGGGCAATACATCCTACAAGAGTAGAGAACATCAAACTCCCCTCCTTTGATGAAGATTCAGCGTGTTCTATCTTACATGCAAGGTTTCAGAGGAATCCTAGAACTTCTTTAATTAACTAATGCCTCTGTGAACTAGAAAGATTTTTCTGCCTCCTTCTAATCTGTTTTTCGTGTCTGTAGTTTAGCTCCCATCTCACTCTATGCTGTAACAGTGCACTTCTCAAGAGGAGCTGGAAGTTCTAACTAGGTTAGAAGGTTAGGAAGGTCTTCTAACTCAAGTTAGAAGATCAGCCTCATTGTTGTGTTCCAGGACAAAGAGAAACTGTGAGTGATCTCTTATAAACTCAACTGTCCCTTGCATCTGTTTCTTAGAAAAAGAAAGCAAATAAAATGCACTAATAAATTCAATGTAGCAGTTTAATTTGTTCTATTGGTTCCATTCTATTTCTATGAGAAAGATGTAGCTTTTATGTATATCATAAGCAGAGTCTCTTCTTACTACCATCAAATAATAAAAAATTTTAAAATCTTTTTAATTTTCAAAGTAAAGCAGTTCAAAATTGAAATGAAACAAAAGAAATATAAGGAAATATGCAACAGGGTTTGCTGACATGTATATGTGTGTTATATTCTTGTCCCCAAACTCAACAACTTAGGCTTTAAATGGGAAGTACATTTGATCCAGGCCCACAAATATGGGCTTTGCAAGTGTTCTTGTTTGAAAAGCAAAACCAGTGGGAGACTTCAAATCAGAAATGCAATTTATTAGGAAAAGGGAAAATAAAAGAAGGAAACAAAAAATACATGCAATAAGGAAAAAAGAAAATCACTGACAGAGTCTGAATACAACCTGACACCCTGTTGGTAGTAGTCTAGTTGGAATGGTGGCTGCAGTCCTCCTGGAGTAGCAGCTGTGGCTCTGTTGAAGTGGTATTCCTGTAGAAAAGACACAGCCCTNCTAACAGAACTGGTAATCCTGTAGAAAAGGTGCAGCTCTCTGCTGAAAAGTCCAGTGGTGAGTGCAGTTCTTCACTAAAGGTCCACTGGTGAAAGATGGGCCTGTTCTTCTGGAAATCCAGTGAAGGAAGCTGTTTGATGTCTCAGGTTTTTATCCAGATAGAAGGGCTTGGCTCCCCACCCTGGATGGAGCATTCCCCAATGGGATGATGTAAGTTTATCAGTGGACTTAATGGCCCATTAACAGAAGACCTATCCCTGGAGGGAGGAGGGGTCAAGGGAGAGATAAGGAAATTGCTCTTGCTGGTTTCTTATCAGCTGACCTATTGACAGAAGATTACATCCCTCCCCTCCCAGTTCCAACGGATGGTAATAGAATAACACACCCCTGATTATATTTTACCCATGACAGCAAGTGATCTAGAAATCCATGCTATTTAATAATGGCATAAGAGTATTATGCATCCTGTGATTATAGAAAAATAAAATGATAAATCTTATGCCCAATGTGCCAGAAAAACTATATTTTTCAACATCTGATTGAAAAGCTTAAAAAATTCAGTGTAATTTATCCTTCTAATATTTTGGAACTTTGTTAATTTCCATGCTCACCTACTTCCACCAATTCAAATGCATAAATTCTCCTCATTTACAACTTGAACTGTAATTTAGCTTTTTTTCCTGTCATTTTAGAAGAGAAACTACAATGTTCTGTCACCTAATCTATTAATTTTCATGTTTGTACTGGTACAATAAGATTGCTTGCCTGATAAGACACATGAACAAGTTTCAAAGCTGGTCATGAGACCTTTGTTATTTTTTTTTTTCCATGTCCTCTCTCTTCTGTATTCATCAGATCAGAGCATTTAACTATAAAAACCTTTCTGCTTCTTGAGTCATCTGCCGTGACAGATGACCCAGTCATATAGGTTATTTCACCAACAAATTGATGTTTATTATTAAATTGAAGTTTATCATTAAAGTAATTTTTGCATCCCCTTCATCCTTCCTTTCTTCCTTCTGATTTATATCCTTTCACTACATCATTGTCACTGATACTTCTGGAATATTTTCACTAATTTTTCATTTCAAGGGTAAATAATACACTTAATAATAAATTAATAAAAGCAATTTGTTTGATAGTGAATTTCTGATAATATTTTTTTTGCTACCAGCATTTTCCATTTATTGCTTGTGTTTATTTCCCAGATGATTACAGTCCTTCACCTTCCTTCTTCTTTGCCCTTTTTTGCTTGCCAAATTGCTTTTTTTGTCCTTCTCGCTCTCCTCTCCTTGTGGCTTTGATACATACAAATTCACTTTTCAAGATTACATGAATCTGATTAATAACTGATCAAGGCTTCAGGAAACACAATTCAGATTAAACAAACAGGAATCTACCTCTAATGATGGTTCATTCACCATAAATTGTCAACAATATCCAGCAGAGGTAAATCTGAATGGCCCAGCCCTTAACAGTGGGGCCAGGATTTTTTTTTTGTTTTTTAGCTTGTGAATGGAACAAAGAATCATTGAAAAAATTATGTTCTCCTTGTTGTCCTTTATGGAATAAAATTATATAAAGTGAAACAGTGAATCAATTCTATGAGGCAGCAGAGTAAAGCTAAGCTATTGGTTATGGAAAGTGCTTTGAAATCTTCCACCAAACTCTTATTAAATCACCAATAACTGCAAGATCATTCAGTACTTCCTCTCAGTGTTAGGTCAATAAAAGTTAGTTATCTGCTTAAATTCATATGTCCTCTGTCCATGGAGGCAGAACAATCAAAAGCATGAGGAAAATCTGAAATGTTTAATTTTTCTCTGATAAAAATTTTTGAATTTGTTAAGACTCTACCATCCATATCTTAATAAGTCTTATATTTCAAAACTCTTTTTCAGAGTAAAGGTTGTCTCATTTTTTCTGTGATTCTGGAGGAGTCCTTTTCAAGCAGTCCCCTTCATTTGGGTGGAGCATGGTAAGGTAATGCATTATTTGAAATAAGTAGATAGATGTCTTACCCTGCTTGGCGACTACTACTGCTATTCCCTTTTAATATTAATGTTTACTATTTCATGTGCTGCTGAGTCAGTAAAGTAAATGACTCACTGACTTTTTCACATTATCTTTTATTTTTTTTTTTTTTTTTGCCTTGGATATATCTACTTGAATGTGTTTAGTAAATGAAAACCAAACAAACTCCTGAGATTCAGAGTAATTTATATGTCAGAAATGTCAGCTGACTGAACAGTTTCTGAACAGAGACAGGCCAGTGCCATAATCCTTAATACACCCATGTGGCATTTACTGGCACCAACTTGAATGGCACTTCAGTTTAAAAGGTTGAATTAATAGCTATTACTTAGCCCAGGTAAAGCTTATAGTATAGAGTCCTCTGTTGGAAGACTGAAATACCAAGGGAAAAAAGCAATCAACTGGCTGCGACAAAGGGCTGAACCTTTTAAAGTCAGGATATGTTTTGACATGGATTCTTTACTTAGTTCCATTTCTTCCATACAGCTGCCCTGCCCCAGTTGCTTCCACTCATGCAATTACCTGTGAGGAAGGATTAGGAGAAAAAACACTTTTTGTTTCACTTTTTTCTTTCCCTCCAAATATTCAACTGCCAATTCTGGAGCTCCCCAGAATTCCTACCAACATAGCTGGTACTAAAAAGGGAAGGCCATATGCAGGATTTTGAGGCTCCTTGCCACTGAAATACAGCCAGGAGAAATCCATGTCAAGTCACAGCCTTATCCATAACCAAGGTAGGAAAAGTAGCTATAAATAATAAATAAAATACTTTTAAAAAAATTTTTAAACAAAGTAATAAATTTCTGAGTTACTTACATTAACCCACTAGCTTTGAAAAATGAAACACTTTGCACATAAGATGTAAAGGGAACAAAAATTAATTTGTACTCATCTTATGCATCATTCCTTTAACATGTTCACTAAGTTAAAAAAAAATCTTAAAATCTGTATAAATTAATCCTTTTTTATATGCCTGCTGCAGTGAGATGAGTTCCTTAAAATAAAACTCTTAGTAAATTCCTGTGATTTAATTGCCCTTAAACATAAATTTAGGAACTTGACTTTGATATTTCTTTTTTTTTTAATGATAATTTATGCCTTAAAAATTTTTGTTATCATTTGTTATTATTTGTTGATTTAGTCCTATTTTCTAACTTTTCAATGTTGTTCTTTTACAGTATAAATGATAGAAAGGTACGGTACCCTATGGAGAAGTCTGGACATACAAGCTCTGACTATAATGAGAATTAGAAGGATGATTTCCTATTTTTTTCACATTTTGGAAGACTGCAAGACATAATATACATCAAAAAATTTGATTTAATTGTTATTTAAATCTAGAATCCCAGAATTCTAAGTTTTTTGTGTACCTTTGTCAAGCAAGTTTGCTTAACAAAATAAAAGTTGTTAAACTACAATTCAGCCTGACAGAAAAAGCAGTCAGGCTAAAGTGCTCAGTGATAGAAAGCAGATCCACATCTTTATTTACCATAACATAATTTTGAATTCACAATGTGCTACAAGTTGTTAAAGTTATATCGTAAATGTTAAAATACCCAAAATATAATTGGAAAAATCAAACAATGTTTTATTCAATAAAAAAACAGTCTTTTATTTGAGTGCCAGTTTATTAAGTGTCAAGAGACATCTTACTTCTAACTTGTAATTACAAGAAAAAAAAACTCCCATCACCTGTTTGCCTGGTATTATTGCATCATTCAGTTGGAAGGTATTCTCAAAAGACCTGTCTGGAAGATGCTTATGAAGTAACAAATAAAAAACTAGTAACATATTAAACTTTCATAATATGTAATGTTAATATTGACTATCACATAAATAGTATAATAATATAATATTGACTGTCATTTGTGATATAAAGCAATCTACACTTAGAGAGCAAAAGAATAAATATTTTAATTTCAAACTGGATTTCACTTGATCTGAGATTAAATGACAGCTGGAAAACACTCATGGGAGAAGTATATCATCATATACATATATGACTTTAAAATGTACCGTGAAATAAATTTTTCTAAAGAGAAATATTGCTATCTTGAAAAAAAGATATTGGTATAACCACATGGAGCTTTTATCTACATCATTACAACCTCAAGGATGAGATTAATCTTTTCATTTTGAGAGCGAACATTTTTATATTTTACTCTAGTTGTGGTTTAGTCTGCAAAAATTTTTGACGTTAGGTATCAAACCACCTTTTTTTTTTTACCAGTTTTACTGAATGCCATGAAATAATGTTAGAAATATCCCAAACCTTGCTGCATAATGAAACTATGTTGTTCCAAGTAAAACAGAAGGTAGCCTTTGTGTCTCCCTGTGAAACTCTTCAGCTCCTAAATCTTTAACATTTTAGCCACAGATACATAGTTCACCAATAGGGGAGGAGAGGGGAGGGGAGGAGACCATATTTTATCTTTTTAGTATTTAAAGGGGTTTATAAGAAAGATGGGGACAGAGTTTTTAGTAGGATCTTTTGCCATATGACAGGGAATAATGGTTTTCAACTGAAAGAGGGTAGAATCAGATTAGATAGAATGAGGATTTTTTTTTTTTCCTCATGAGTACAGTAAAACATCAAAAGAGTTTCCCAGGGAGGTGGCAGATGGCCATCCTTGGCAACAGTCAATATCAGAGCATTCAATATCTGAGCATTCTGATCTAGTCAGAGATTTCTTTGTTATTGCAGGGGCATTGGATTAAATGACCATCTATGGTATTTTCCAACTCAAACTACTTTTTTATTCAAACTACTCAAGATCCAAAGCCTCAAAGTGCTTTCAGGACCTCTAGAGTACTCTGTCACAGAGCAAACCTAAAAAATTGAGGATGTGATATCTGAGCTAATTTAATGGGTGTAGGGAAGGTTTCACCTTCACACAGGGTGAAAGTCTTTTAGCTGTTTCTTGAAGGCAATTATTCAAGGACTGTATTCCATTGTTTATCAGGGTTTGATAATCTTTTAGAGATTATATGCTTGAAGGCTCAGGTAATGCCCACATTTTCAAAGCCTCTGTTAACATCTTACACTTGTCATTTTCTGCATTTCATTTTTATTCTAGGGTTATTAAATAAAATATCTACTTGCTGTGAAGATCTATTTGTTACAGAAATGTTTAAAAATTATTACAGCAAGAACTGTAATAATAGCAGAAAATTCAGCTAGAACTAGATTGAGTTATGTAGCATTCAACCTGGTTGTTACAGTTTACCCCTAGGCAGGCCAAGAACAATCTGGGCAATTTTTACTCTTGAGGCCCAGAAGAGTTAGACACTGCAGACAGCAATGCTATATTTACAGGGCTACATTAGCTCTAAATGTTTTACAGTTCATTTGCCTGAACAAATAGTAGGTATTTTGTGCAGAAGAATCTATGACAGTCTGGAAGAAATAAAGATTTTCTGATTTTCAGGATTCCTTTAGTTGTTTTCAGTCCAATCAAATTACAGTGAATCCAGTAGTCCTCATTGGATGCACATATGATATTTCCAGGAGCAGTGCAAGGAAGGAAGGTCAAACACTTGATTTAACATGGTCTGCAGTGCTTCCAGGACCACCATGTAATTATTAGCAACCAATTTTGCACAAGATTCCGGTCCAAGCACAAGCCAAGCACACATGGAAAGAGCAGCTGGAGAGCTTTGCATCCATGGGGCAAGCGAGGTGCTGTAAGTGACTCCCAGTTCTGTGGCCTCAGCTCTGGTTGCAGTGGCAGTGAAACTGTTCTGAACATATCAGTGATGCCCGTGGGTGCATGGTGCAGGCCAGTGAGCATGGATACCAGCAAATTGCCACCAAACACCCCTCTCTAACACACCAGGTGTGTAATGTAGATGTAGCCGTTCATGCCTCTGGATTTTGTGTTCGGCCATTATTCTATCAGAGTAAAATGACTTCTGCTTTCTTCGGTCCTCATGCTTGAAAAAAACAGCATTTTCAGAAAAGCTTTTTCCCCATAAATGGATCAATGCTGGGTCCAATGCTATTAAAAATCATTGTAAGTTATCTGGATTACAGGACTGTATGCCTCCTAAAAAAGACTGCAGGAGCATCAGATTGGGAGGAGAGGCCGATACACGGCAAAGACAAGCCACTGCATGGAGACACTGCAATGGGCCGGAAGATTGGGATAGAAATAATTTTATGAGGTTTAACAATGGTAAATGCAAAGTACAGCACAGGATGCTAAAGTGCCTCTGTGGACAGGAAATTCAACATTGATTAGCAGTGTGGAATTTGCAAGGAAGGCAAATCTCTGTGGCATCTGTAAGGTAAAATCCAGCAGATAAAGGTGGGTCGTTAGTCCTCTCTACTTGGAAAATCATAGGCAACATCTGGAAAAATGTGTCTAGATTAATAATAATTAATAATAGCAGAGATGTGGGTTCCCCCAGTTCAAATAAGGAGAAAAACTGCAATATTGAAAAGGGCCCAGTGGAGGCCCACCACTCTAATGATTAAAGGACTGGACAACTCTATTCATGAAATATTGAAGAAATTGGCTTCATTCATTATGAGAGGAGGTTGCTGACAGGCATGTATGTCTAATCACTGTCTTCCAACACCTAGAACATCATTACTGTAAAGATAAGGATATTTCCTTTCAAGAATATATGGTGGCAGGACTACATGCATGAGTTTCTTCAGGGGGAAATCCCATTTGGATATAAGAAACATAATCATGTCTGTGAGAATAACAAAATTTTGCAATAAGTTGCCCAGAGGAGTGGTTCAATTTCTTTGCTGGAAATATTCAAGGCAGTTTTGACAGAGCCATGAGTAGTCTAATTTAATGCCTCCTTTCAACAGAAAGGTGAAAATCTGATCCCAGAGCTCCCGTCTAACCTGGACTTTTCTATGATTATGTCATTTTCTATGAAATTTCTTGTATATATATTCCAGTTGAAGGTGATTTGAAATACAGGGTCTAAAGGAACATTGGTATTAGAGCTGTATGACTGCAAGAAGCTTTAAAGACTCAAATAAAGAAGTCTGACAGAAGGGATAAAAAAAAGACACCCCTTCAAAGAAGCCATCTAGAATCACTACATCCAAAGTCTACAGAGGTTAATAAGAATCTTTTCTGTGACTACAATGGGCTTTGGTTGTCTCTTTAAGTGTTCTGGCTTATTCTATTCTTTTTTTTTTTCCTTTTTTTTCCCCTCGACACTATTTTTTTTCTTGTGGATGTCTAAGAATGTTTAAGAATGCCTAACATTGTCCATACTCTATCTGCACACTGGACTGGAATTTTTTTTCATTTCATATATCATTTGCACTAGCTACTGTGATTCCAGGGAAAAAAAAGGGTGTTAATCTTTACCACTCTGGAGACAAAAGAAGAAAAAAAAAAAAAAAAAAAGGAAAAAAAATGAAAAAAAGACATGTATTGTGATGGAATTGAGGAACATTAGCTGTGTGCTTTAATAACAGAACATATGTTGTATAAAAGATGACTTCTATCCTAATTTTAATGAATAAATGTAGATATTTTAACATAATTTTGAAATTATATCTGAAAAACCAGAGAACATGTCAATATAACTATGCATGATAGTATATTAGCAAGTGTGATTAGTTCTAATTTAATAGGCACTAATAAAAAATGCCACAAGCCAAAGGATTTGAATTTGTAAGAAGCTCTGTGTTAAAAGACATGGAAAGAGGGAAGGGAAATTCTTTTAAAACACTGCTTTAAAGACCAACAAAAGGCTTTTGCTGTTCAGTGAAACTGTCTGTGAATGTAAGGATAGCTTGAGTCTCTGTCTAGCATGTTAATCAAAAGACCATCTTTAGGAATAATAAGATACTTTTTTTAGTATGTACAGCATACCCATGCAATAGTTCAGTGCTATCTATCACCAATGTACTCTTTACTAAAGAGATGAAATTTGGGCTGTATGTTTAGGGGATCTGGATATGTAATTTCTAAATATGCAGAAAACCCTAGAAATCAACAGATTGAGACCCATTTAATAAGTTTTTACTTGCAACAAATCTAGTGACAAATACCTGTCTAGGCTTCATGGGTGTTTAGGAGCAAGAGACAAGCACACCTAACCTTTCTGTGGTGTATATCCTGGACAGGTGTCTTCATTGACCACAGAGGCATCCTAAGTACCTAACACTTTCAAAAGCTAATATTAGTTGCAATCAATTATGTTCTGAAGGTAAACTGAGTGTGTTAAATGTACAAAAAAGTGCAATGGTAGAAACAAATGGTTTTGAGCCTTATACAAAGTGACTAAAGAAAATAAGGATACTTTCATTGACTTAAAATTATTTAAATGTATCTATTAAATATACCCACTTACAGAAATGTGATGGTACGGTGCTAGAGGGAGACTATTTTTTTAAATACAATTATGAGAGTAGAAGAAAGTAGGGTGTTAGTTTCCTCTTGCTTTCAGATTCTGCTGATTTTTGAAGGAAAAAGAAATCAATCTTTTGATATGAAAGTTCTTGTAATTTTTATTTCTTTGAAATACAAATTGAAAAAAACATAATATTTAGATATGATAATTTTCTGTAGGACTGATTTCCTTAGTAAAATGTCTGTATTTTTGTAGTTAAAATAGAATCAGCCTTTAGTGCAGAAGACATACAAGTATTTGAATAAAGATACAAAAATGTATCAGTGCACACCTATGGAAAATCAAGTAAAAATGTGCAGATTTGAACATTTGGTGGGTGGTTTCCTTTCATACACGACAAAAATGCTGAAATTATATTGCATTTAAATGCAACAATCTACACAAGATTTGAATGACATGCTAAAAGGCATTAAAATCCCTATGTAAATTATATTTTGCATTCATAAGATATAAATTTAAAAAGAGATATGATGTCAATTCCATTTACTGTTTGAGAATAGTAATAATCCTTTGTAATGAGGTAATATTGAAGAATTTATTTCTATTTTAGAGGATACTACACTAAACAAGAATATTCTATTATTTCTCTCTGTGACACACAGAGAAAAGATGGAGAATAACAACAGTTATTTTATTTAATATAATATTATGTTATTATATATTCATTTAATATAAGATTAAATAAGTCTAGCCTGTTTTCTATTAAATTTACGTCTGATGCCTATTATGTGATCACAAGACATCTATGAAGTAGAAAGGAGCAGATTTTAAAAATTACAATTGTTTTTTGGTTTTTATTTTACAGTATACACCAGGGTAAAAATAAAGGGAAAATGTTGATGATTAATATTAAACTGACAGCTGGGTCCCTCCATAGTTTCCCAGTTTGTTATGTGAATTCCAGAAGACTCCATTTCATGACTTGATTGTGCTGCTTGTACTGTAGTAATGTGTGGAAACTCAGCGGGCCAGCTGCCAGGTATAGGAATTCCAACTAGCAATAGATTGCAATATGCAAATGAAAAACTGTGCAGAATTTAAAATATTTTTTAATAAAATATTTGCTGTGTATTTTACTGCATCCATTTTATGTTGGAAATTACATTTGCCATTTTTTACTTGAACTGGATGGGATGATTTTGCTTCTGAATAGTCTTTATTTATACATGCATGATTTTGCCAGTGTCTTAAAACTTTCTTTAGTCTACTTATTGTTTTTCTCACTGAATTTCAAAACCCTTTACATCTGTGCATCAGAAACTTCTTGCTAAAATCACAGAATCAGGGAATGAGTAAGGTTGGAAGGGACCACAGTGGCTCATCTGGTACCACCTCCCTGCACAAGCAGGGTCATCCCTGATCACAGTGCACAGGATTCTGTCTGATGGTTCTTGATTATCTCCAGTGAGGGAGACCCTTCAAATTCTCCAAGCAAATATGATTTCCTATTGCAAAGATTTGAGTACCTTAGAGTCAGCTTTTAGTTCTTCTTGAAATATTCATATCAAACCACCAATGCATAATACGTATTTCAATTTCGCTTACAATTACTCTTTTCCAGCTCTTGTCTTTGACAAAGAAAGTTCTTTTTAATCCAAAGGAAGATTGACAGTCGTTTCTACCTGAGCTATAGCTCAGCTACTTGCAGCATTGTTCCTTTTCTCTTTTTGCTTTGCAATGGTGGAACCTTTCTGGGGAAGTACTTGACCTCTAAATTTATCAGAGTACCAGATGTAAGGTGCTATTAGTGTTCACTGGGACTGAAAACAGTCAGGACACCTATGCACCAATTAATGTTGTAAAAATAGATATATAATGACAAATCTATAAGAATCTTTATGAATTTGTAGATAAAGCAGTTGTGCAGTCTTCTCAAGATGGATTTGCAAGGTACACATATTTTGGCTTAAAAAAAAAGGTAAGTGAAAATATAAAGTGGGCAGCAATGCCTTTTAATCAAATAAACTCATTAAAACTTTAGAGATACAAGATGCATTGATTTCACTTTCAGCTTTTTTGAATTCAGGAAAAAAATTGTAGTCATGCCTTAAAGATCAGCAACAGTAGCCTTCATGATTAGCATAGCTCGCATTGCAGATCACATCCTAAAGGGAATAGTTAATTTTTCTGGTGTGAAGCAAGGGTAATTAAGCAACATGCAAAAGAGAATCCTCATTTTTTCTTCCATCCGATCTCTCAGATATTACTCTGAAGGGATTTTTTTAAAGAAATTATTCCTTCAAGGAATAATCGACTCAGATAGATCATGTGTTTCTGAGTTCTGTGTTCTGAGAATGATTTCTGCTGGTTTTTTAAGCAATAATATGTCTAAACCACAAAGTCTGGTCCTGAATTTAGAGTCTGTTCAGATTTATGTTTGTAGATTAGTTGTAAAACTGAATCAGGATCCTGCTTCAACTTCAAGCTGAGTAAATTAAGATCAAGTGAACAGATGTAGATGCAGTAAAAATTCTACATCCCCAAATTAATCTGAATATTATTATTTTATACATAGATACACACACTCTTCATGAAGATTGCAGCCTAAAAGTATCTGTATGAGACCCTGCCAAAAGTATATCTCTTCACCCTGGACAGAATTTGGAAATTTATTTGAATGTTTTGGTAAATTAATCTATCTACTTTGTTCAGTGCTAGTGAGCACATTGTGATTTTTCTCAAGCCTGTCTATAAAAAAAGTAGATTTTCTTTTTTTTCTTTTCATAGAATAATAGCAAACAGGATTTTATAAATATGCAAATTATAAATTATAATATGCAAAATTATTTTTTCATTTCAGATTTGGGTTCTGTGGATTGGGTATGACCAATTATAGACACGTTATAGCTATTTCTTGATTTGACTGTTTAAGGTACCGATATTTGAGTGCACAAGATTATGAACTAACCATATCTCTGTTTTAAAGTTTTAAAGAATGACTATTCCCATTGGTGGATCCACTGGAAAAATGACCGAGGGGGTTTTGTTTGCCTAAATAATTTAGTGTAAACAAAGATGTACAGAGCTTCAGAGAGAAAGAAACCATTGTCTTCTCTTTATGTGAGAGGAACGTAAAACAGGGCTACCAAGAGAGCTTCATTTGAGCAGGTTTTTAACCAGGAAATCCTCTCATTTTTAAAAGCATGGATACCTTTTGTAAGCTTGAATTTTTTCATACAGGCAACCTGACATGGAAAAAAGTGGATTGGAAAGGGCTGTTAGACATAACCTTGATAGCAATAATACAGCTAATGTATCACAGAAATTTGAGATCTGGGTGCTTAGATAGGTCAGTGAAATTAAGCAAACTCTCATTTTATCTTTTCTTTCAAGCATTACCTGAAATTGAAATTACAACATGTTAAAGACAGAGAATGATGATGGCACTTTCAGGAGACCTGAGACAAGTTGACTGAATATATTCCTCATTTGGGAACTAAACATCAAACTGTGATATGAGAACAATTTTCTGGATGGGAGAGAGAGAAATGGTCTGGCACTAGATGCTCTCTCTGCTAGATAAAGCTGCTAGGGAACCTAGGTAACAATTTCCTGATCACCTCCCCCTCCAAGATACTAGAACTGGATCCATATGCAATAATAACATGCTTTATTTTCTAATAATAAATTTTTCCATGTTTCATATACAGAATTAGAATTTACTTCACCCAATTTCAACAACAAAATTAAGAATCCATTGAAATATCCCCAAAGGCTAACTGTAATTAGCCAGTAATTTTAATCTCCCTCTGATTCCTCTGTCATTAATAAAGACAACTAGGCATTTATCCTAAGGGACAGTACACTACTGAGGATATCAGGAAGATGTAGTTAATGATTTGAAAAATTCTGTCTGGATATCAAGTTAATAATGTTTCTTCCAAGAAGAAAATCTACTGATTTGAACTTATTTTTTTATTTCACTGACCATTTGATCAAAGGTGTAAAGTAATATTTAAGGATAATAATTTAGAAGGAATAAAAATAATTTTATAGTTGCTAAATGATTTAATTTTATGTTCCCAGTTATCCAAAATCATCAATTGTCACGGGAAACAGATCCTCCAAAACCCTAGAGAAGTTCATCAAGGGTGTGTTTATTGTGTTATACTCTCATGTTGTCAGGGTTTCTATAATCAATTTTCTTTTTTTAAAATGTTTGTCTTCTTTTGTTTCTTGCATCCTCTCTTCCTATATTCTAAGGGAAAAGGCATAAAGGAAAGCATGGCTTTGAAGCATATTTTTGGGAGTCAATTTGACAGATTTATCATGCACACTTAGTTAACATTCTTAGTTTCATTGCCTCCCAGCAACTTTTCACTTTTCATTTTAAGATTTTCTTCCAGAACTATTCATTTGGAATTTACTTATTGAAAAAAAAACTAACAAAAAGAAAAAAAAAATAACCTGAAAAACCAACCTTGCCAAATGGAAACACTGAAGAATACATTTTAGCATAGGAATGAAAGAATGACAATGACCTCTGTATTCATTCTTATATCAATGTTATTTGTTACAGTAAGAGACATAATGGGTGAGATTTTTTCAGACTATAAAAGAGGTAATGTTAGATTACTGACATTATTAAACCTACTCTGGCATTCTGATTTCATAAGCAGCTGCTTGTACTTGATGTTTCAAATAACGGCAAAAGCCACCATAAAGCACTTGTCCATTGTTTAATGTCATAATGAGAGAAGAAAAGTTCTTTCCTGACTCCCACACATTATCAATTTATGCCCTGAAGCATACAATTTTATTGTAATTATGTTAGCTTGCATAGTTGTAACTGTTATTAATGATCATAAAGTTGTAGCTTTGCCATGTAAATGTATTGGAGAAAGAAATAGGACAATGTAAAAGGTAACTAACCTTGACATCAGTAGAAGCTGTGGGAGCCCAGCAAACAGGTCATTTACTGAAGTGTTGAAAAGACAGTTTTGCTTCTAGGAAGTACATACCTAATGCAATGAGGAAGAGAAAAGAGTCCACATTCTTAAGAGTCATTATGGTTTTATGGATTGTGAGTAGGTCATCTAAAGGTTTGCACAGAAAATGTGCAATGGCTGACATAGTTTCAAATTGCCAGAAGGTTTAGGTAATAGCAATCTGAATGAAATGGGATGAACTGACTGAATATTCTATCTGGGAAAAAACCCTCTTCAAAAACCCTTCTTCCCTCTTGTAGGGAGTTTGTTCTGTTTTCGGTTTGTTTGTGTTTTGTTTGATCATTCATGTTCTTCTTCCTGGCTTTACATTTGCTTTAGTTGTAGTTTTGGACCAACAGGAGAGAAACAGTACTCTATGGACTGTAAAGATGGTTTTGGGTAAAAACTGGGTATCAATATGCAGAAAAATTTAGAAATTAAAAGCTGAAAATTATATTGGTGACTATAAAGAAAGGAAACTTGAAAAAGCTGAGAAAGGGCTAAATGGAAATATATCCCCAAAAATGCTAAAAATCTATAATCGTGGGATGAATTGAGGTTTGTATTCTGATGGATAAAAAATGGATTCAAATCTGGACATGTCTAAATATCCATTGAAACTTAGGTAGTTAAATAGATTGTCACTAGCAAAACATTTTATACAGAAGCTGCATTTTGAAAGGCTTAAAAGAATAAAGGAGTTTAAACATTTTTTTTTTCCTTACTCTTTATATTCACATTTCCCAGCATGGCTCATTATTCTTACTTTCCATCCATTTCAATATGCAAATGTACCATGTTGCAAAGACGAAGCATATTATATAATTTAAGAATTAGAGATTTTGCATTTAACAGTGTGGAAAAAGCCAACAACTGTTGATTTTTAATAGGTGGAAATGTATGATGCTCTATGTCTTTCCATTCCAAGTTATGGTAGCACAGTTACAGTTTTCCTGCAGTGTAATTGTGACTAAGTGAATAAAATGTTAGTTGGGATAATGAAAAAAGAGTAGAAAGATGGTGATGAAAATTAACTGCCAAACTAGGAGCTACATTAACATGTTAATGTTTGTTTCAGTCTTTGACTTTAGCAGGTTTGAAAAATAGCAAAGAAAAGCACTTCTCAACTCTTCCTGGGTAGACCCTTCAGGCAGAGTCTATCAGTGTCTGTTTGGAGTAGACATTTATGATTCAGGTAGCAAATTTCTGAATATGTGTTATTCCAAGAAAGTTTGACATTTTGCCTGGGAAGCTGTTCTCTAGTCCTGAAAGAAGAACAAGCATGTTTTTGGACCAAACAGAATCATCTTGTTTCATCTCTGGGGATGCACAAGACTAACAGCAAACAAGTAATGAAAAATTCTTTTTCACAAAGTGTCCAGTAATTGCATGTATGACACTGTAACTATATATGACATGTTTTTCTTTTAAAATTAGTGTTTCTTACTACTGCTAAGTCTTAGTGGAACAAGAATTCATGTTGACAAGGTATATGCAACAGTGTTCCATCCAGAAAGCAACTAAGTTGTCGCTCATATCAATACATGATCATAAACTAAATAGATATCAATATCACAAGATTGCTATATACATTATTGTATTATTGTATTATATTATAGTGTTATATTATGTATGTTGTTATATAAATTATACATATACTGGGCTCTATTGTTGTCAGAAAAAAATATTAATATATTGGAATAAGAATGTGCATGACCAAATTGCATAAAGACTGTAGAAGTCTGACCTTGCTTGGACTTCTCCCATCCCAAAACCAGGGTTTTTGAAAGATCAGGAGGCCCTTAGGCTATTTTTGCAAATGACTTTTTACTGATATAAATTTGCATCATACCCTAATATGGAACCTACACATGACATTGTCAGCAGAGCTCTCTCTTAGTTCTCTAGAAGACTGCAAAAGACTCCAGCAGAAAATGGATGGATGATTCACAGTATACTTGAGAAACTCATCTGTAGGTTGATTACTCCTGTCTCATATTGCACTGCTGCCCATGTAAACATTGCCATTAAATGGAACTGTAGCTTAGTATTTGCTCCACAATTTTGTTGATTGTGTTTGTCTGGTAAGGTGTCGTGGCTAAGGAATTATACTCTCCAGGTTAGTACTCCCACAGACGCTTTCTGAACTACGCACCACTCGCTTGGTCCCCCCACTGCCTTCCCCCCCGTGGTGTGGGCTGGAGAGGAGAATCAGAGGCACAAAAAGTAAAGATCACATATTGAGATAAGAACAATTTCCTGGAAACAGCAATGAGAGAAAACCGAACAGTAACAGCAGTAATATTAATGGCAAAGAATACAAAGAAGAAAATGTTATTGCTCACCGTAAAAGGCCCTGGCAATAGACAATACTCCAACACTCACTCCAGCTTGAAACCAGCATTACCGAAGTGTTCCCTCTGGCCTGAAATGAGGCCCACCACCCCACATCTCCCTCCACTCTTACTCAACCTGAAGGAACCCCTTTTCCTCAAAACAGACTCCCTTTCCCCTGCCCTTGGCCATGGCATGGGGGGGTACAAAATAACCCCTGGGTCCTGGTCATGGCCCCTCCTGGGTAAAAAACTAATCCTGTCCTGGCTGGAACCACACACGAAACTACCTTCCTTTAAAGAAGGGCAGTTTAATATTACTGCAAAAGCTTCCTCAACTTTATAACCTTCCTTTGCAGAAGATGGAAAAGATAAGGAAAATGAGAGAGACAGGAAGAAGTATTCATATAATTTTCCATTGCTTTTACTCTGTCCATATTTACTCTGCTCAGCATCTTGATTTTTAATTTTTTTTCTTTTTTTCTTTGAAGAACAGAAATGTTATCTTACATTTTTCTTTGGTTGTTTTTCCTGCTCTCCCTGTGGAAATTTATTACTACCACATATACCACATTTTCCGAGGTAAGATCAAAAAATATAAGAGTCTTTTCAGGTAACCTCTGCTCATTATTCTTTCCTTCATTCTCAGTTACCACGGCGAATAGAAAATTTTAAGTATTAGAAAATTTGAATGTCTATGTAAATTGCAGCATAATTTAAGTATTTTTATATTCTTTAGTCCATGTATTTATATACTTGTTCTACACATCAGAGAAGAGTAAATTTATCCAAAAAATTAATAAGCATTGACATTTGCAGTGTATCAAGACCCTTAGCAACTGAGTCACATGACGCATTTCTACTGAGATGTTGAAATAATAGAAAAGTGCTATAAAATTCAGTGAAAAAGCTCTCATCAGAAAAATTAATCTCCTGCCAAAGTTGAAACATTTTTGTGCGAAGTCCTTGTGTAAAGGTTCTTGCATAAGTTTGTCATATAAACATAATAAATGAGTGCCTAATGACCATTTCAGGTTGAAATTTAAGAGAATTTTCAGCAGTGGTCTCATAAGCCCTGTTAGGTTTACATTACTAGCAGATTTCCCAAAGTGTGTTAAAAGATTTTTGGAATCAAATCAAGAGCATTTGTCGCCCTATACATATCCAACACAGTATACCAAGTACAATTCACAAAGAGAGAAAGGCATACGTTCATGTATCCCACAGCAACTGAAGTAATGTATACAATCAAGATTTTAATTTGGAGTTGTAAGCCACAAACCATTTCAAAAGGAAAAGTTATGCCTGTAAATGTTTTTTTGAAGTTACATTATAAAGAGGGTTCAGAATCAAACAAACAAACAACAAAAAGGTTTTCTATTGTTTTGCAGAATTTTTAACTCTACATTCCATTAATTTTCAGATATGTCACCTCAGATATTTCATGTAACTTCAGTCTATATTTAATTCTGGCACAATAGTGAATGGAAGAAAATCTGCGGAAATTTGGGTTGACTCGAAAAGGACAAGATCTATAGACAGTATTCATTGATGCCAGTACAAACATTATCTATGCTGGTTAGAATTCACAGGGTTTAGGAATGGGACATATAAAATTATCTGTGTAATTTGAATAAAGGGAAATGTGGTACTTAATGTGCCATGGATAATGAATTCATTATAACCAAAACTTCAGTCATGCATCCTTTGCTGCTTGAATGCATATGAAAGAAACTTTATGAGCTACTGAGAGGAATTTAAAACTCTTACTTTCTTGGTATCCCAGACTGATTTTTACCAAGATCTTTCTTTAGGACTCCATTTATGTTTTGTTTTCCAATGGAAAAAAGAATGGATACTTTGGATACTTTGTATCCATTATCCAAATAAGGTATCATAGAAGTTTTTCACCAAATAAATGAGTAATAGAAATAGGTTCCAATAATTTTTTAAAAATCAGTTTTTCTACACAGCTTTAGGAAGAAAACTAGTAAGATTTTGTGCAGACACTGAAAAATTATTAAAAAGATTGATTTTCTAAGAAGCAAAAAAATAAAGCTTTGTTTTTTTCCCCCAGGTTTAGTTTTTCACAGAGGCTGAGGATAAACCTGCATAAATATACTTCTCATTTCTATGGCAACTAACCACCAACAACTATATTATGACACTAAACATTCAGTAACTATTCATTAATCGTGAATGAAAATATCAGAGGGCAAATGCTAGGGTGAATAAAATGTGGAAAGGATATTTGTTTAGAAAACATTTATCAGTGAAGAATTAAAAGTTCAAAACCCACAGAGATGATGTAGAACATTTGCTAACTGTTCTTATCAATACAGAGTTGAAATAAAGTTGTTACTGGGTTAGTTTATTTTTTGTAATTTTATATTCTTATATTTTCTTCCTGTCTTTGGGCCCTGGGTTCATGGGCCTTGGCATGGATGCAACACTCATGGATGGATCCACGAGAATTGCAAAAGCTGGCAGACACCGTAGCTATGCCACTCATGATCATTTTGGAATGATCGGGATGAGATGCTTGGGGACTGGAAGAAAGACTTGCTGGAAAGCAGCTTTGTGAAGGGCCTGGGGATTCTGGTGGACAACAGGCTTTCCATGAGCCAGCAGTGTGCCTCTGTATCCAAGAGAGGGGTATGGTTTGCTAGAAAAGAAAGGCAACAGAAGGACTAACTCGGCACTCTAATATAAAGAACAAATTCTTACAATGAAACTTGAAATGGTTGGAAACGTTCTGGATAATGATTCAGGACAAAAGGAACATTAATATTATAGGAGTCCTGTAGTGGTGTGCTTTGTAATTAACTTTGTATTAATGGTTTGTTCCTTGTACCCTTGTATTTTTGTATTTGGTTGTACCTTTCCT
>VYXF01001778.1:534603-545067 GCA_013397295.1 Polioptila caerulea
GAGACTCTCCTTTACTTCGCCGCAGCCGCCACTGCAAATCTGCCGCCGAGTGCCACACCAGGAACCCACGAGTCAGGTTAGATCTGCCAAGCAGCAGAGAAGCCGGACCGAGGTCGTATGGGGGGGCCAGAGCTAGCCTGAAGGCCCTAAACACCCACATCTGGCGCCCAACTTGAAAGGAACACCCACGGAGTCCCCAAAGATCAGTAAATCTGAGAGATCACATGAGTTAGGCTTTTTATAACTACAGATATACCCAGGAAAGACTGTTGCACAGAAGCTGGTAATTCTAAGCACTCTTCCCAACAGTAGAAGAAAACTGCTACTCACTGTCTGCTGCAGTTTAGTATATGCTGAATTGTACTCTAAGGGTATCTGATTCATTACATTGCCTATACAGCAAAGTGAAGTTATAATAGACATTTATGTGCCATCAAATTAATTAATCCCTCCCAAAAATATAGTAATAGATGACTGGGTTGACTGTTAACTGACAACAATAACAAGAAGGCATGAAGAGGATGAAAAAGTTAGTTTACTGATACTGGGTCCACTATTAAGAGAGTAGAAAACTGTTGGCAGATGATGATAAGAAGGTCAACATGTTAAATTATTTTTTTTTAGAATTCTTGAATAAAATATCAGCTGTAGCCTAGAAGTAAATATCGTTAAAATGAGCAAAGATTTCAGCCTTAAATAAATCAAGAATAGGTTAGAGACTACTTATACAAGTTAGGTTTTCATCTTGTAAAAGAGTGATGGTTTTTACTCTATGTAGTTAAAGAATTGACTGGTGAAATCAGACCACAAATACTAGTTATTTTGAGAATGTACAGATCAAAGTTCAAAAGGTAATTGCTGTGTCACATTTAAATAAAATGCAGAGGAGGAGGAGCTGTGGAACTGTGCATCTTTTAATAATAATTTCTAAATAGTAACTGTTAAAAAATAATCTAACAAACCTGGAGTCCCTGAAAATAAGAAAGAGCTGAGCAATAGCCAATAAAAAGGTCTATCAGTAACAAACCACATCAAAACACTCTAATTTACTTCTGCAATAGGATAATAGCCCTTGTAGAGAGAACAGAAGTAGTAGAGTCATATAACTTAGCTTTTAAAGTCTTTTTACATTGTGCCTCATGATAGTACTAAGAAAGCTGAGAAAAAAAAAATGTTTGAATAAAAAAGCTTGAGGGTGGAATTCCAGCAAATCTGGCAAGGAAATTGTATCTGTGTTGTAGTCTTGAGTTCACTGCCAAAAAGATGGAGGTTTGCAGGAATCAGAAAGTAAAACAAATCACTAAAAATCCTGCTTAGGAATGAGTTGGGTTCTTCTCACTGGATCTTCAACAGTGGAGCAAAAAACATCTCACAAATTTAAATCTATATGGTCTATGCATAATAGAACAGAATGTCCTGCCAGAGGCAGCTGGAAAGATTGGATAGTCTCTTGGGAGGCCTGCCTGTGCATATTTTTTCCCTAGCACAGATAAATTGATGCGAGAATAGGTGGCAGTGTTTTAGCCTACAGGTTTTATTTGTCTATTTGCTTATGCCGATAACAGTTTTAGCATCAATGGGATTATTTTCAGTTAAATGCATTCATTTCTGGAGTTTGTGCAAATACATCTAATTGTTGGTTAAAGACAATGTGTGATTTAGTACCTGCAGGCAATTCCTAGGTCAAAGGCAGAATCACATATTTAGTTATAAGTGTAGTTAATTACTCAGACATACACAAAGAAGCATCAGTCTTATGTTTTCATGAACAATGCTATTTATAGACATTAAAAAGAGATGGACTGTTTTTCAGAGAATTTGAAGATTTAATGGTGGATTTCTGTGCTTTTAGGATTACATCTATGTTGTATAGTATTTACTAAATTAAAAAGTTAGGTTTTAATGTTAACACTACAAAGAATTTGAAGTCTAATTCTAGGGAAGGTTCAAATGATGCTGTGTGTCTCTAACTACACCATATGGTCTAAATGCTGAGTATTTTATAAACGTGCTTGAGACAGCTCTAAATTAGGTCATGGCTAAAACAGCAAAATCAAAGTCAAATTTGGGTCAAAAGGACCTGCTTGCCCTTTCTGTGTAACACAGAAATAATTCAATGCATAAATCATGTACAACTGCATAGATGTCTAATTTGTGAATCATGGTTTTGTCATTAAAATTTCACGTTGTTTAAAACCACAGTGTTCCATGAGTATCAAGTATGCTTTACAAAGAGAAAAAAATGTCCTACTTAGAAAGAAAAATATGTAGGCATAAGTATTAAATCCATAGTTAATAGGTCCTTAAGGTTTTTTGAGACCTTTCAGCTGAAGCTGGATTTAAATTCCCATGTTCTGCAGTTCATGACTAAATTCATTCTCTGCATCTGTTGTTATTACTTTTTGCTGGGTAGTCTGGTTTTCCGCAATACTGTATATTAATCCAGAAAAGTCATATATTACATTTACATATGCAATAGCTGTTAACATTGTAAAATGTGGTAATTTCTTTCCTCAGAGGCTCTTAATCTTTTGATGAATATCTCCAGTATGATACCATATTGATCCAGAAACTTGGGGCAGCCAACTGCAGAGGACAGCTAACATCTCAAGTATGTGTCTGCATAAAGCTCAGTTTCTTAATAAAGCTTGTCTCAAGAGTTTTGGAGTGACTTAACATAAAGGTGGTATTCAACTCACCTAAAAGTTAGACCATCTAAAAGTTTTGTATTTCATGAAACCATTGGGCTTTGACTATTGGAAGGAGAGCTGCCCCTGGGGACAAAACCTTTCCCCACAGTGGGTACCTAAAGCTGAGTCAATACTGGCTGGGGCACTGCCCCTGTGCCTGGCTGCCTCGGGCCCCACCACTCCCCTCAGGGCATGCACTGGCTCCTTCACTGTCCACACACCCACATATATATTTTTACATTTCTGGGGGGAGGACAACCTAGACTGACCCTGGCGTGGCTAGGGAGCAGAGACATTCTAAGGAAACACTATTCAATAAAACTGAGGCATACTTGGGGGGTTATACTAAGCTGGTCTCTGCATGTTTCCAGATCTTTCTAGTGCCTAGACTTAAACTAGATAGCTAATCATACAAAAATACTTTTGGTTATTGAATTCTTTCTTATTTTTTTCCATATCTTAAATATATTTCCCAATTTGTTATTTTCCTAACGATCCACTGGGCTAAAGCATTGAGGAAAATAGGATTATCAAGATATCAAGCACTCAGTTCTGTTTCAGTTTTAATTTCACTAAAAGTTCTTTATAGATCTGGGAAACATTGTATTTATCATTCATTTTGTTAGAACAAATGTAGCTTTTGATGGCTTGGAAAGATTATCTGGAAGACTCTCATGTTTTTGCACTATCTTAATATTAAGTAGCTTTTGTTATTTCTCAGAAAATAGTTTTATAAAGCAATGACTCATAAATCCTGTGCAGTCAGTGATTTCAGCAAGAAGTCAATACAGTATTTATTTCACATATCAACATATATAGTACCATTCAAACTGCTTAGAAGAGTCATGTCTATATTCTATATTAGTTTGTAAGCCACACTTTTCAGCAGAAGTCTAGTGTAGTTTTAATACATAGTGTTTTTTCCGGTTATAAATAATCTCAGATCAAATTTCAAATATTATGAAAAATAACATAAAACAGATATATAATAAAAATAACTTTTATTTCAAAATATTTTTCAGACAAAAATGTTTACAATGCAAGTGTTTTCTGTTTCTCCCACTTGTAAGTATTGCTTTTCAGGACATTCATAATAAAATTTTTGATATAATTATATGACATTTCCTCAGCTTAGATGAGATTAGCTAGCATCCTGTTAATCATGTCTTGTAAAGCTCCAGTGATGGGGACTCTACCATGTCTCTGGGGAGGTTATTCTAGTAATTGCCTGCTCTCACTACAAAAAATTATTTCTTGTATCAAAATTAAATTGGTCCTGGTCTGCAACTTGTACCCACTGGGCATGGACTTTTTCATGTGGCTTCTGTCATGAAGAGACAGATCCCTCTGGGTAACTGTCCTTCAAGTACAGGGATAGGTTATGAGGTTCCCACATCCTACTCTTTCCAGGGACAAAAAAACTTAACTTCTTCAGTTGTTCCTCTTAGGGCTGGTTCTCCAGCTCTTTTGATCTTCTCAGTGACACTCTATTGGACTCCTCTCAGTCTGTCCATATCTTCCTTTAAATTTTGGGTGCCAGAAATGGACAGAGTACTTCAAGTGTGGGCTTACAAATTCTGAGTAGAGTGAGATGATCTCATCTCTACCACTGCTAATAATGTTTCTGCAGACGCAGCCCAGGATCCATTTTGGTTTTGCTGTTGCAGCCACACATTGCTGACTCACAGTCAGCTTCTTGTCCACCAGGACCCCCAGGTGCCTCTCAGTGACACTGCTCCCCAGCCACACAGATTGTGGCCTGTTCTGGGCTCTGGTTCTGTCAGCCAGGGGCAGAACCTCATACAGTTCTTTCTCACCTGCTCCTCCTGCCTGCCCAGGTCTCTCTGTAAGATGTCTCTTCCTTCTCACATGGCTGCCTCATCACCAGTCTCGAATCATCAGCAAACTTGGTAAGGCTGCTTTCAACCCCACCATCCAGATAATTTATGAAGATACTCAACATTTAGGGGCCCAGCATTGATCCTTGAGGGACCTCACTGGTGACAGGCAGCCAGCCTGAGTGAAAATCATTGATCACCAACCACCCACTGAGTGCAGCCTGTTAGCCAATTCCATACCCAAATCACAGACCACCTATCCAAGCCGTGCCTTAACAGTTTGTCTAGGAAAAGGCTGTGGGAAATGGTGTTGAATGATTTGCTGAAGTCCAAGCATGCAAGTGCTCCGCTCATGTTGACAGAATATACTATTTTGCTGTAGAAGGTGAACAGGTGAGTCTGGCATTAATTAAGGCATACTGCCTTTTCCTAATCAGCTACTTCACTGGGTTTCTATCATCCTACCAACAGACTTTCCTAAACCCTGCTCCTGTGGAGGAAAATGATCAAGCCATCTGTGCTGTTCGTATTTGAGTGCATGCTGTACATTTGCATAGGTGTTGGTAAGGCACAGTTTTCTCTCTGTGCTGTCTGTGCAGCCAGCTGTGTGCATGCTGGATGTGTGTATGTGTGACAGGCTGTTCATGTAGCAGGCTGTGCGTGTGAGTGTGTGTGTGTTCCTATTGGGGATTGTGTGATGAGCCTTTTTGCCGGCTGGACTCTGGAAACAGGGAGCACAGCAGCCTCATCTCCACCAGGCTACCCAATCCAGCAACCTCTGACATGGGATATGAATCTTCAAATCGATCTCATGTGTAATACTGGTAAGAAAAAGGGTATTTTTCTACCATATGTGAACCTGATATGACTCAGGGGCATATGTGTCCTTGAGGAACAAAATAGTGGTCTGGCTGAGCTTTCTGATTTTTCTTCCTGTTTCCTTTTTTGCCTAATTGCTATTTTAATTCACTCAGAGGTAAACCAGTTTATTTATAGTTGATTGGACTGGCTTATCTTACAATGGAGAGAAAACTATTTAAAATAATGCAGGGATCAAAACTTGTTTACTTTATACAGACACCACTTCAGTAGAATAAACGTTTCAGCATAAGAAGTTTCAGTAGTCAATGTGGTCTCTTAACAGCAATATAAATTTTTGGCAATCAATATTTTCCTGAAAATACTCAGAATAATTAAACAGTAAAGATAACTACTGGAAAAAGTACAGCACATCTTTACATTTATCACAGAGAGCAATTCTTGGTGGCCAGATTATGACAAAAAAAATCTCTGATGTGACTATATATTATACATGTATAACAATTGCCAAAACAAAACGAAGAAATAGAAAACTTATTGCTTTCAAGAGAACTAAATAGATTGTGAATGCTGTTACCTTCATTGTTGTTTTTATTAGGAAAAGAGATTATTTGGGGGTTGGTCTAATCTCTTTTCTCCAGAGGTAGACCCCTTTAAAGAGTTTAGTAAAAAAACCCAAAGCAAACAGATAGAGAAGAAATATTTAGTAAAATGTTTCTGAGAACAATTTGCACCAATCACCTACTCTAGGGAAGAAAAGAATATTTAGATGGAACATGGCGGATATAAAGTAAAATCCTTTATTCATCTGAGAAAACACGGGCTCATGTAACACATAAAAGCTCTCTAATGCCCTTATTATATGGTATTTTGGGATTTCTCAGGATTTATATCATGGAACTAACTATCAACTGCACAAACTAAAAAGCTGGAGAAATTCTGTGGAGGCTAATTTTATTTTGCTGTGTCATTTTTCAAGTCAACTCCTTGTTCCCATCATTTTGTGAAACTTGTTCACACACTCATGTGAATGAAGCACCAAGGTACCATAGAGGAAATGTGAAGATAAGAAATGGCTAATGATGAAATAGGTGTACTTATGAAGTTCTGAGGATTGAGATGTTTAATTATATTCTTATATATCTAAATATTGAAGATGTAGGTGCTGATGTTCTTAGTGTTCTGGTTTTTGTTAATCGTATTCTTGGGGGTTTTTTCACTATTCATAGTCATAAAATAACAAGAACAGTGGACATTAAAACAAGTTTTAAGGCAACCAAAAATTAGTAGCTGTCATGGTGATTACAATACCCTGTGAATTCAACCCTTCAAGGATTTTAGCTGGATCCAACAAAAGGTCACAATATTTTTTAGTCTAAAAAAAAAGATATCCAGATTGCTTTCAGAATTAGTTCACTTGTTGTCTACAAGACTAGCCAATCAGTGAAATATATTGTACAAATAAACATATCAGAAAGTCTCACACCTAACTGTACAGAACAGACTGTATTCAGAAATGAATGAACAATGTTTACGAGAAAGTTTATGGGGAATTCTTCTTACAAAGGATTTAAGATTTATCTGAACATAGAAAGGTTTAACTGTTGGTACAGAACTGGGATTTACCTGTTTTGTAAATTATCAGTGCATCTGAGAATGTTTAAATTACCCTAAGTTTTCCAGTTATGCAAATAATGACATACACATTGTGCTATCCATATAAACAGATTGGATAAAATTGCATATAAGAACCTGCACAAAAATCTTTCTTTGAAAACAAAGTTTTACTGCATTTTAATACTCATTCAAATTTTGACTTTTATATCTTTTTAGTTAGTGACTGGTTTCATTGTACTGTGACTAATTTTTCAGTTTCTCTGTTTCCTGTCTTTAAATTTGTAAAGATAAAACATTGACCTATATATAATTCCTACTGTAAGCTTCATGTAAGAATTATGATAAGAAGCACTATTATTTCCTTCAAAATAGGATTTCAGTTACCATGAACATATTCCTGACAGCTCAAGGAAGGAGACTTCTGTTATTATTTTTTAAAATAGCTTTCAGGAAAAGAAAAATGCTTTGTGAAGGATATGGAGTTGCTGAGTGAGATTTTGTTTGACGACTCATGAAAATTAGTTGAAAGTAATTAGTTGAGAAGATCCTTTCTGCAGCTAACAACAGAAAACTAAAGGAAAATTACATAAATTAATTTTAAAAATAATTGATATTGGGCTGCACAATTCCAAAAGCAAAGCTCATTTTTATTAGTTTATCTAGGTAGTTTTGTTCCATTTTTTGTGTTACATTATTGTCTAGCCTCTTACAATAAGTTGAATTTTTGTATAAGTTTTGTTCCATTTTCACTTACCTTTTTTTATGTATCATTCAATAAAACAATAATTACGTAAGTATGAAGGAATCTCTTTTACCATTGCCTTGGTTTAAGTCAATTTAAAGAAGTGAACACTAAAATGATTACCTCCCTTTAGTATCAACCAATCCCTATCCACCAATAAGCAACTACTATGAGAAGAGGTAAGTGAAAATACAACAGTTTACTAATAAGTGAAACAGCAACATAAAATAACAGTGAGTAATCATTAGATACAAAAGTGCTAAATCTTATGAGCTCCTTGGGGAGGGCCACCCAAAATGGTGGGACACCACCCCCTTCCAAGATGGCCCCACTGCTCACTGTGTTTGGAGACAAAAGGAAAATTATGTGAGACCCTTTCCAAGATGGAGCCTGCCATGGGCGATCACATGCTCTGGGAAACAAAGGGACAAGATGGTAGCAAATCCTTTCTCGAAGCACGAGGAAAGGTTGGAGCAGTTCCAGTGGCAGATGAAGACTTGCCAGCGTGCACGGGGTCAGTGCCGCTGCCCACGCTTCCTCCTGCTCTCCACAGACTCCATGGTGTTGGTGCTGTGTCCCCGGCTCTGTGGGTGTGTCAGGGGAAAGAACCACTCTCTTGGCGCTCACAAAGGGTTGAAACGGCCGCCTGGGACTGGCTCATGATTCACTGCTGATTGCATTCACTGAGCTTGCAAAGTTCACTCCAAGAACAGTTTCTAATTGTGAAATGCAGTTTTCCTAACTTGTTCCAGTTGCAGGCCAGAAACCCGTGGGAAGCAGCCCCCTCCAAAGCGGTGCCTCTGCCTTCAGCAAACACTGCCAGGCAAAAGAGGGAGTCAGCTCAGGTGCCCCAGCCTTTTAAGGGCACTGACACCTCCTGACTGCCACATGGTTCTGGTTATGGTCATGACACTGGGTTTTAAAGAGACATTAACAAGTTTTGGGCACAGATATGGAATACAAGAACATTTTGGGTTATGCAGGACAATCATAAATTTTAATTGTTGTGGAGTAAAAAAATTTATGATGTTTATTTCTCTTACTGTATTACAAAATATATAAAGCTATGTCTTAAAGAATATCCAGCTTTATTATAGTGAACTATATAAATGAAGACTATTTCTGTAGAAAATGTCTCTCAAATCCAAATTTATTTAAGACATAAACTTAATGGAAGTCCTATTTTCCCATAGCCAAGAAGTTTCTCTTATATAGAAAAATTGTCAATAATATGGAGAGAAAAGGCAAAAAATAACTACAAATGTAGTTTCAAGTTCTGTTTTAAAATAGACATCAGACTACCTTCCTGGTGTTTTTATCCAACAGATAAGTCTTTTAAAATCTGCCAGAGAACCTGGTTGTACCATGTTATGGTTTGTTCTCGGACTTCATGTCTGAATTCTCTTCCCTTGCTGTACTGGGTTTGCATGACCAGGTTTGGCAACAGATCGTGGTGTGGCCTCCGTGAGAAGATGCTGAAAACTTCTTCTATGTCCAGCAGAGCCAGTGCCAGCCAACTCCAAGACAGACGTGCTGCTGGCCAAGGTTGGACCTGTCAGAAGTGGTGGAAATGCCTCTGTGATAACATATTTAGCAAGAAAAAAAAAGTTATTATGCAGATGTAATTGCAGCCAGAGAAGAGCAGAGCGAGAACACGCGAGAGGAATAGCTCTGTGGACACCAAGGTCAGTGAGGAAGGAGGGGCAGGCGGTGCCCCAGGTGCTAGAGCAGAGATTCCCCTGCAGCCCCTGGTAAAACCACGGTGAGGCAGCTGTGCCCCTGCAGCCCATGCCGGTCCATGGTGGATCAGATGACCCACCTGTAGCCCCTGATTCTGCACTTGTTCAGTAAGGTGCAAATGCATTGGAGGTGCCCACTGCCCTAGGTACTTCCCCATACCATCCCACACACCCTGACACTCAGAACTGTACACCCTTTGGGCAGATCTCTGGGTGATATTCTCAGTTAACTAACTGATTTTAAACAAGACCTGAAACATTTTCACCAACATTCTGGTTCCTAGCAAAATGACCAGGTTAGTTTCAAGGGTGTTCAAAGGATATTAAAAATCTTTAAAATTTTCAAGCAGTATGGTAATCAGCCTGGAGAGGAAGGAAGGAAAGGAAGGAAGATGTAGAAATATATCTCTCCTACAGGTTGTCTTTCTGAGCAGAAAATGCCATAAGTATGATTATTAATCCTTCCCAGAAGATGAGTCCCAAAGTATTGAGGTGTTTGCAATACTGAATACGTTCACCAGACTGGTTTACTGACCAGCAACACTAGCATATCATGAGCCAGTGCTACAAAATACTCCTCAGTGATAATCTTAGCCCAGGTCCCAAGGACAATAAGCATTATCACAGGGAACACAAACTGCAAGTAAGATACCACTGCTACTACAATACAAAACCCTAGGCTAAAACACAACTGTGAGAGCAAATGAATCACCATTGTAACCAGTGACTACTGAACAAATACAATGAATGTTTATAACAACTTTCATTTAATACAGTATGGTCAGATCTGTCAGCTCAACCTTTTGTGCCTCACACTGGGCACCAAAAAAGAATGTTGTAGTTGAAAGCCAGCTGGTAACTAATCACCGTGTGACTGCTTGCTTACACCCTCTCCCCAATCCCAGTGGAATGGAGAGGGGAATAAAAAGTAAAACTTGTAGATTGAGATAAGAATATTTTAATGATTTGAACAAAGTAAAATGTAATAATAATAATAATATTGAATAATAATATAGGGG